>JAKCWG010000519.1:0-200000 GCA_021464415.1 Lonicera japonica | reverse complement strand
AAGAACTTTATTCTGAAGTTCTTCAGGAAGGTAGGGTATAGCATCAAGGGGTTCAATCTGAGGATTGAGTTCAGAAAATTGGAATGGGGGAGGATAAGGGGATGGATTTGAAGAACTGGCCATTTCTGAGGGAAGAACTTGGGTTAAAGTATACACAGTGGGAAGGTTTGATGGAAAATGAACTGGGGAATCATTGAATTTATAGGGCTTACAAAAAGGTTCCTTTTCAAAAGGAGCGATGTGGGATACAAAGCTTAACTCTGAGGGTTTGCTTAGCTGAGTGGGTTTTCTTGAGAAAAAATCAGCTATCACATTATTTTTGCCTTTAAGATGTTTAACTTCATAATCCCATTGGGAAAACCATTCTGCCCAACGAAGTAACTGAGAATTCGGAATTTGCTTATTTTTGAATTGGATCATTGCTGGAAAGGATGACATATCCATTTCGATTTTGAAATGATATCCAATCAAATGAAATTGAAACTTTTCAATTTCTCTTCTTACTGCAAGGATTTCTTTGAAAGTGCTGTGATAATGAATTTCACTTTGCTTGAATCTGCCTGACTTATATCCACATGGAGTTCGAATACCATTCTTCTCTTCAAGAAGTATAGCGGCCCAAAATTCATTACTCGCATCTGTTTGTAGAATTCGCTGTCCGTCTGAAGGGATCTGCAAATCTAGAAGTTGGGAGGTAAGAGCTTTCAACTTCTGAACTGCTTCAGCCTGGGCTTTGGACCATGGAGGTGGAGACTTCTTGAGAAGTGCTGATAGAGGAGCTGTATAGGTCACAACTTTCGGTATGAACTGGGACATATAATTAACCAAACCAAGGAATTGTTGGATTTGAGTTCGAGTGGTTAATTTATCAGGAAATTTCTGTAAGTCCTTTGAAATAAGCTCTTGGAGTTGGATCTTGCTGTCTTTGATTTTCATTCCTAAGAAATCAATCTCAGGAGTTCCAATAATCATTTTTCGTTCTGACAACATGATTCCATGGGTGAGGACAATATGATGAAAATGGTGGAGCAGCTGCAAATGTTCGGCTTCATTGGGACTGAATAAAAGAATATCATCGATGAAGATCAATGCATTGGCAGCAATTGGCTCAAAAATTGTCATCATTGTTTTCTGGAAAATGGAAGGAGCATTTTTGAGTCCAAAGGGCATAACAGTCCACTGGTAATGAAAACCAGGGATACAAAAAGCGGTTTTAGGACGATCATCTGGACGAATAACGAGTTGCCAAAATCCAGCTTTGAGATCAAATTTTGAAAAGATATTGGCATTACTGAGATGGCTGAATAAAGAGTGCTTCTGGGGTAGTGGAAACTTATCACTAGCCAAGAAGTAATTCAGCGGTTGATAATTTATAACAAGTCGCATTTTTCCTCGAATTTGCTCGGAACGTTTATTGACATAGAACGCTTCACAAGCCCATGGAGAAGTGGTATCCTCAATCAACTGTTGCTGTTTGAGAGACTGGAGTTCCTCAAAAGCAAGAGCTTGATGTTCTGGGTTCATCCCAGAATGAGAGGGTCTGGTAGGATTTACATCCTCATTAAGCTTGAATGGAAGAGTAACAAAGAACTTGTTGTTTCTCCATAGCGGGTTCTGGCACTTGGTGAGGAATTCAATGTGACTTTCAGCACAGGACAGAGTGATCAATTTCTGACGAATGACTTCAATTGAAATTCCTGGGTCGAGTGGTAAAGAAGGTGCTGCTTGGTAGAACTCAAGAACTGCTTGCATATCATGCCAAGGTAGGAATGATTTTTTGTGACGTAAACCACTGTCTTGGAATTGAACTGGCAGCTTCTTTATTAAGTCCCATCCAATCATGATAGCATCCATTGGAACAGGACTTCCATAGACAGCATGCTTGAGACGTAATCCGGGGAGAATCTGGATTAAGATTGGCTTGGAGACCTTATTACCATACATGATTTCACCATTAGCACATCGGAATGCTATGTGACATGGTTTCCAGTAATCAGATGGCAGAAGTGAGGGATTGACCATAGTTCTGGAGGCACCAGTATCAAAAAGAGCAAGGACCTTGATCGGCTTTGAGTAAGCTTCTGGGAAAAGCTTTACATATGCATGGGGAGTCTGTGCCACAAGGAGTTCTTCTTCTTGATTTGAATAGGTCAATTGCTGTAAGTGAAAAGCTGTATCACTAGGGAGTGAAGACACAGTACTTTCACTTTCACTAGGAGGTTCACTTTCAGCTTCTGATTGGTCAGAATCAGTGTAGGCAATCTTCATTAAGCTTTCAGGAGAGGCTTCATCTTGAGCAGAAAGAACAGATTCAACATCCGATTCTGCTATGTCTGGAGCAAGCTTATGGAGAAGAGCCATAAACTGGGCTTTCTTTTCACCATTTGGACAATTCTTCGCATAATGGCTCGGTTTCTTGCAAATAAAACACTTGTCAGTCTTTTTTCCACGGAAAGCCTTTTTCTTGACAAATTTGAAGTTCTTGAACTTTTTCTTCTTTTTCTTGTAAGGCTTAACAAAGTCATTAGAGGAATGCTTTGATGAGCGGGAAGACTTCTGGAACTTCTTTCTTTTTAGGCGCTTATGCTGGGAACAATCACATCCTTCTTTATTCTTGCATTTGATCTTCCAGTGGTCTTTGTTGCATGCTTTGGAGAGCATTTTGCTTGTTTTCTCCATTTGATCCATCAGCTTCTTTTGGTTACAAATTCTTTCAACAGAATCTGTAAAGAGCTCATAAATACGTCCCAAAGAAAGAGTTTTGAGATCAAGCTTCTGAATCTTCAGCAATTTCTCAGCTTCAGTGACAAGGGCATCAGGGAAAGATTGAAAGAAAATCTGTTTGAGGTTGGGATCATCAATTCCACCCAGAATGTAAAATCTTTTTGACATTCTGTCATAATGGCGCTCAAGATCAGCTTCTTGAAGAGAGCAACATTTCATTCCCATAAACTCTGAACGGGCAATATCACCAAACTTGGGGGGAGTTCCAACAAACTCATTATAAATGGTACCAAGAAAAACATCAACAGAGGTTACTTGTTGTAACTGTAGCTGTCGGTATTCTTGAAGGGATTCGTACCAATCATATAAACGTCCGATTAATCGTGCAAGAAAACGCTTGAACACTGACCGGAGATCATAAAGCTCATTGTCCGCAATTATCCAAGCTTTAAATTGGAAGAAACGTTCACGCCAAAACTTAGGCTTGATATCGTCAAGGGTAAACCGTAAATGGTTCTCTTGATGATGATTAGTTGGAATTGTTTGTGGTGCAGGAGCGGGAGTTGGTTGAGGATTATCAGGTGGATCTTCAACCATTGGTTCTGTGGTTTCCTCAGGGGGTTGAGTGTTTGAGGTTTGGGTTAAGTATAACTGTTCAAACGAACTAAACAAGTCATCTGACTCAGTTTTAACCGGGCTATGGTAAGGAAGGGTAAGGGCTCGGAGAAAGGAGGCTATCTGGTTTGTTGGTTGGTTCTCATGGATTTCCATTGCAAACATATCCATAGGTTTTGTGGAGGCTCCTTGGATAATGTCAGTAGCATCAGATGGATGGCGGTAGGCTTCTGGATTGGTTGCCGGGGAAGTGGTAGTTGTTTTAACTGTGGAAATAGGTGTGGGTGAAGGCTCATGAAGGGCAATTCCTCTGGCTTCACGGGCAGTAGGTGGAGCTTTAACGGGCTTCCAATCTGCACGTTCAGCAGCCCAATCAATCTCAGAAGGTTTTCTGGCTTGGAAAGGATAATTTGATTTCGGAGGTCGGAAAACAGGTTTTGGGGTTGGTTTAGGTTTTGGAGGAGAGTTTGACCACGGAGGCAATCTCCTTTTGGGTGGTTCATCCCAAAGGTTAAGATAGGAAGAACGGGGATTAGAAAGGGAATACTCAGCGGGATTAAAAGTATCTTGGACTGGTGGTTCAGTGGGATAGAAAATTGATACATCAGGGATATCTCGAGTATTTGGGAAAAGAGATTTAGGTAGAGGTCTCTCATGGTTGTAAGCATGGGGCGCATACTGACTTCTTTCAATAGATTCGAATTGAGCTTGGAGAGCTCGTTTTTCTGTTTCCTTTTCTCGAAAGAAGTTGGCAGTGGCGGCAAAATCATGGACTGTTGTAGCCATGTAATGCATCTGTTCATTCAAGGTTTTAATTCTCATTTTGATGTCAACAATCATATCAGGTATGGTGGAAAGAGAGGAAATTCTCTTATTCATTTGATGGGTTTGTTGAGCTATCTGAGAGAGGACCTTGTTTTGGGCAACTGCATTTTCTGCTTGCCAATTCAGCGCCGCTTCTGCTGCTGTAACCTTTTTCACTTCTCCATCAGATCCAATAGAAGTAGGATCAGGAATTTTCCACTTATGACTCGCATGAGTGGTGAGGTTATCAAAATCTTCAGCAGGTGGAAAGGTAGGTTCTTGAAAATTTGGTTCTTGGGCCATGAAGAAACATGGGAGTGGTTCTGGCGGCTGAGGTTTAGGAGGAGAGTAACATGAGGGAGCCTGGCGGTAAGGACGGCCAAGGGCTTTGAGAGCTTTCTGAGTATAAGGGGAAAGGCGTTGAGGAGGCTGTTTTGGTGGTGCTGGGTTTTGAGGAGGAGGTGGAGGTTGGCACTGAGATACTTCTGATGGTGGTGTAGGCAATGGCCTGTCGCCATAAGTGACATAATAATTAAATTTGCCACTTGGTTCGCCTAAAAGATCAACACTACGATCACCTGCTTCATAGCGTTGTTCAAGAAGTTCTTGGGAAGATAAAGCTTTACCAGCCTTCTTTTTCCTGTATAGCTTCAACTCTTTAGGATCAAGCTCTGCTTCATATGCCAGCTCTTCACAGTCATCACAATAACAATCACCACATGGGATGTGTCTGTCTGGCTTAGAGTACTGATACACAGGCTTTCCATGCCGATTAAAAGACCAGATTGGTAAAGAACCATTTTCAAAATTAGGATCTGTGGGTAAGCGGTGAATTTCTTGCATCATATTCAGCTCAGTTTGAAACGGGTTTCGTTCAGGGGAGACGGGGATGTTCTTCTTACTGAACCTCATTTCAATTTGTTTGTCAGCCCTGCGGGTGTAGGTTGGATTTGTCTGTTGAAAAGACTCGGTGTTGGCTTCGGCCTGGAGTTTTTCATAAGAGGTAACCCAAACTTCTGGCAAAAGGGTCACAAGTTCATCACGAGTGAGCTGACGGGGAACATAACTGGCTGTGTGAGCTTGGTCGGAATCAATTGTGAGCATGAGGGCTTCTGATGTGGAGGAACCAGGAATACAAAGATCATAAGAATGATTCTGCACTCTATAGACCATTTGTTGATGGATTGTTGCTGCTGCAGTACCTGGGATCATAGAGACACCAGAGATTTGTACTTGGATTTTCAGGGCAGAGCAAACAAAAGGATCACTGAGAGGGAGGTTGAAATTTGGATACAATGTAAAAAACACTGTTCCAGCATTCAAAGTGGCTTGAACATTGCCAAGAATTGCTTGCTGATAGTTGGTTAACCTAGAATCAACAAGGGCAATACGGGCAACAGCTTCTAAACCTTTGCGACCATGGAAGGTAATGGCAAAACGGATGGCTCCGAAATGCAAATGGGTATAGCCTTGGGCTAAGGCTGTTCTGGAGATATCTGAGGAGATGGGAACAGTAAAAAACTGCTCTTCATGTCCGGAATTAACAAACAAGGAGTCAAAAGGAGTGCACTGAACAAACTCACGAACTGGAAGTTTTGATTTGTCAGAGACAACTAATTGTTTGACTCGGCGAGTAAAAGACTCTGTTGAGGGTTTTTGGAAAACATGATATGGGTTGGTCATAGTCAACTTGGTTTCAGGAATTTTTGTATCTGGGATATGGGTAATTTCATACAAAGACTCGATCTTATTACTACGAGAACTGTTTGACCTAAACGACTCTGAATTAAGAGACTCTGAAGGACTAATAGTAGATTTAGAAGAAGAGGCAGACATTGACTTGGATTTGGAAAACATATTGTAGAGATAGGTGATTTATGACAACAAGGATTTCTGGAGATAAATCATGCTTTCAATAGCAATTAAGCAAAACTCTTCTTGTGAAATTGAAACAACAAATTATCAATGGGATGACGACCTTTTGTTACAACAAAATCTATAATTCCATATTTGACCACAATCTGCGAGCATTTATCAGGCATACACATGGCTATCCCTCGCCTTAAAACCTGGCGCTCAAACACCTGTCCATATATGGAAGTATAACGTTTTGTGTAAACAAAAGATTTATACTAGTGTTCTGAAAATTAGAACAAACGTTTTCTGATACAGGAGATCCACACAACTTTATCTGAGTGTTCTGATGTGAGCAGTCACAGAGCATACTGAAATCAGATGAAGATGGTAAGTGGCAGCTGTAGAGCATACTTATCATTCTTCAGAATTTTCATACTAATCAAAGTACAAATATCAACTGAAAATATATGTTTCATAAACAAGAAAAATTTCTATCAAATGTTAGAGAAAGAATTGCTTATAACCAGAATCCTTAATATCATAAATCAACCGTAGACTTACTCACGGATAGACATAAATCACCCTCTGATACCAATGATGGGGGGGACTTAACCGTAGTTATGAGACTACGCGGAAAGGGGGGAAGAGACACACTCTAACATAGAACACAACAACGAGATTTATGATATTAAATCATAAATTTATATATATATATATAATGAATATATATATATATCATTAATATATCCATGTTTATATATGATTATATATATATATATATATATAAATATATATAAATATTTATATATAAATTTATATATAAATTTATCATATATTGATAAATTTATATATTCAACCGTAGACTTATATATATCATTAATATGATAAATTTATATATATATTATATATTAATGACTTAAATATATTCATGCTTAAATATATATATTTATATATATATTAATGATATATCATAAATATATATATTTATATATATTAATGATATATCATAAATATATATATTTATATATATTAATATATATAAATTTATATATATTTATATATATTAATATAAATTTATATTAATCATATAAATTTATATAAACATATTCTGAAATTTTTATGTTCTTAGAATATATTAAGCTCGTCTGTTTAATTGTTTTAATTATTTCCCTGAGTATGTTATTCTGTACTAAAAGATAATTTTTAGAGTGTGTCTCTTCCCCCGGTATTGCGTAGTTCATAGCTACGGATAACCTCCTCCCCTATATGGTATCAGAGCCAGTAATTATGTTCCCTCGTGAGTAGTTCATTAAGGATGGACTTATTCCTTCAAAGTTTTCACACATAAGGAATTCTTTCATGATATTTTGGTAGAATATTGCTCTGTTTACAAAGGAAAAATAATTTTCAGTGATATTTATACTTTGATTAGTATGAAAAATCTGAAGAATTTTAGTATGCTCTACAGCTGCCACTTAACAATTTTCTTCTGATTTTAGTATGCTCTGTGACTGCCATTTTATATGGATCTCTCGCATCAGAAAACTCAGAAAATTTGTGTGGATCTCCTGTATCAGAAACCGTTCGTTCTCTTTTTCAGAACACTGGTATAAATCTTTTGGTTACACAAAATGTTATACTCTCATATATGGACAGGTGTTGAGCGCTAGGCTTTTAAGGCGATGGACAGCCGTGTGTATGCCTAATAAATGCTCCTGATTGTGGTCAAATATGAGAAGATGAATTTTGTTGTAGCAAAAGGTAGTCGAGGATCTTCAGGTCTATTGAAATCATTTTCCCTCCATAAAAACAGATCAATCTTTCATGAAAATATTATAAAAGCATGACTTATCTCTGGAATACTTTGATGAAACAAGTTCTTCTTTATTTTCAAATTATGTTTTCAAAATCTAAGTCCTTATCCGCGTCTTCTTCTTCTCCCAAAACTCTTACTCCTACTGAGTCTTTTCGTTCTAGTGAGTCGTTTAGGTCTACTAGTTCTCATCAAGATAAGATCGAGTCTCTGTATGAGATTACCCATCTCCCTGTTGAACAAATCCCTGAAACAAAGTTAACCATCACGAATCCCTACCATGTTTTTCAAAAACCCACCTCAGAATCCTTCACAAAAAGAATCAGACAGATTGTATCCTCAGACAAATCCAAACTTCCAGTTCGAGAATTTGTCCAGTGTACTCCTTTTGATTCATTATTCGTTAAATCAGGTCATGACGAACAGTTTTTTACTGTTCCCTTTTCCACAGATATACCACGTATAGCCCTATCCCAAGGGTATACTCATATGCATTTTGGAGCTATCCGATTTGCAATTACTTTTCATGGACGCAAAGGTCTTGAAGCAGTTGCCAGAATTGCCCTTGTTGACTCCAGGCTCACAAATTATCAACAAGCAATTCTTGGAAATGTCCAAGCAACTTTAAATGCAGGAACAGTGTTCTTTACACTATATCCTAATTTTAATGTTCCCCTCAGTGATCCTTTTGTCTGTTCAGCACTAAAAATCCAGGTTCAGATAACTGGTGTTTCAATGGTCCCAGGCACAGCAGCAGCAACTATTCATCAGCAGATGGTCTACCGTGTACAAAATCATTCTTATGATTTATGTATACCCGGATCCTCTACTTCTGAAGCTCTTATGCTGACTATTGATTCTGATGCATCTCACACAGCAAAGTATGTTCCCAGACAACTTACTCGTCCAGAACTTGTAAAGTTGTTACCGGAAGTATGGGTTACGTCTTATGAAAAGCTCCAGGAACAAGCCAATACGGAGCCTATCCAGCAAACTGACCCCAGCTATCTTCGCAGAGCTGACAAGCAGATAGAGATAAGGTTTAACAACCAAAAGGTTTCTACTTCTTCCCCAGAGCGAAATCCATTCCAAACTGAGCTGAACATGCTGCAAGAAATACGCAAGTTACCCACAGATCCTACTTTGGAGAATGGGTCTTTACCAATCTGGTCGTTTAACCAACATGGAAGGCCTGTGTATCAGTATTCCAGGTCAGATAGGCACATCCCATGTGGTGATTGTTACTGTGATGATTGTGAAGAACTAGCTTATGAAGCAGAGCTAGATCCCAAGGAGTTGAAACTTTACAGGAAAAAGAAGGCTGGCAACGCCTTAAATTCTCAAGAAATCCTTGAAGAACGGTATCAAGCGGGAGATGGTACTGTTGGTCTCTTAGGAGAACCCAGTGGCAAGTTTAATTACTATGTCACTTATGGTGATAAACCTTTACCCACACCATCCCCAGAAATCCCTTCTTGTCAACCTCCCTTACCTCCTCAAAACCCAGAGCCCCCTAAACCAACCCCTCAACGCCTTTCTCCTTATACCCACAAGGCACTCAAAGCTCTTGGCAGACCATATTGTCAGTCCTATACTACTTGCCCTTCCTAATCACCTAAAGTTCCACAACCACAACCAATCTCTTGTTACCTTTTATCCCAGGAAACCCCAGATTGTGTATTTCCTCCTCAGGAAGATTTTGATGATCTTTCCAATCAGACAACCCACAAATGGAAAATCCAGAACCCCACTTCCATTGGATCTAATGGACAAGTCAAAAAACTCTCAGCAGCAGAAGCAGCGTTAAATTGGCAAGCAGAGAATGCCGTAGCACAGAATAAACTTCTCACTCAGATCGCCCAGCAAACCAGACAGATCAGTTCACGTGTTTCCTCCATTTCCACTATGGAAGAAGCCATTGCTGATATCAAAATGAGAATTAAGGTTCTCAATGACCAGATGCGTTCTGTCTCCATGACTGTCAGAGATTTTGCTAGTACAACAGAATTTTTCAGAGATTCTGAAAATCAGAAAAAAGCTCTCCAAATACAATTGGAATCCCTTGAAAAAGGCGAAGCTATGAGGCGTCAAGCTGAAGCTGCAAGCCATCCTACCATATATGCCCCAAAACCATCTACTCCCACATCAGATTTCTCCAGCTATTCGGTGTTTTACCCTCCAGAAAAACCTATCCAGCCCTCCTATAACCCAGCAGAATACTCTCTTTCTGGAAGAATCCAACCCCAGTCCATTAATCTTTGGGATGAACCTCCTAAAAGAAGATTACCTCCATGGTCAACCTCTCCACCAAAACCTAAACCAAAGTTTGTACCCTCCAAATCAAACTACCCTTATCAAGCTATTCCCCCTGATCAGGTTGATTGGTTTACACCTATCAAAGCTGTTACTCCACCACCCACAGCCAGGCAAGTTAGAGGATTGGATCCTTTTCCAACTCCTTTACAATCCATACCTCCTCCAATACAGCCCCAGCAGATTTCCTCCCATACCTCACCAAAGACAACACCATCAGCTTATACTCCTCCTCCCGAGCCACCTGATGTTATCCAAGGTGCTTCCGCTAAACCTTTGGATATGTTTACTATGGAAGCTTTTGAAGACCATTTTGTCAATCAGATAGGATCTTTTCTTAAAGCTCTCGCTTTCTCAGATCGTGAACCAGTTAAAACTGAGTCAAATGACTTGTTTCAAGCTTTTGATCAGCTTTACTCCACTCAACCAACTGAACAAACCCAAGAACCTATGGTTGAAGATCCGCCTGACCCGATAAATGTCCCTTTAAACCAACCAGCCCCGCAGACCAACCATGCTCATGATAACCATGTTCGATTCACTCTTGATGATATCAAGCCAAACCAGTGGCGTGAACGATTTTTCCAGTTTAAAGCATGGATGATTGCTGACAATGAGCTCTATGATCTCAAATCTGTTATTAAAAGATTCTTAGCTCGCGTTGTTGGCCGTTTACATGATTGGTATGATGCACTTGGAGCATACAGACAGCTCCAATTCCAGCAAATCACTTCTATTGAAATTTTCTTAGGATCCATTTACAATGAGTTCCTTGGAAATCCTGTCAAATTTGCTGAAATCGCTCGTACTGAATTCATGGGAATGAAGTGTTGTTCCCTGCAAGAAAAAGATTTAGAACGTCACTATGATAGAATGTCAAAAAGGTTTTATATTATTGGCGGTCTAGATGACTTAAATCTGAAGCAGGTTTTCTTCCAATCCTTCCCAGATGCTTTAGTTTCTGAAGCACAGAAAACTCTGAAGATGCAAAATATTGAGCTCAAAGATCTCTCAATTGGCCGTATTTATGAGCACCTCTTTGATTCTGTTGAAAGAATTTGCAATCATAAGAAGCTCATGGATGATATGGAAAAAACCAACAAAATGCTCAAATCTGCGTGCAACAAAGATCATTGGAAGATCAAGTGTAAGAACAAAGAAGGCTGTGATTGTTCTCAACACAAGAAAGCTTATAAGAAGAAATATCGGAAGCATTCCTCTCGTCGCCGTCAGCATAATGACGACGCTTTTGTTAAACCATTTAAAAAACAGAAGTTCAAGAAAAAGAAGTTCAAGAAGTTCAAGTTTGTCAAGAAAAGGAACTTCAGAGGAAAGAAATCCGACAAATGTTTCTTATGTCATAAGCCCGGCCATTTTGCCAAGAACTGCCCTGATTCTACAAAGAAGGCTCAGTTCATGAATCTTCTTCACCAACTTGCACCAGAAATTGCGGAATCAGATGTTGAATCAGTTCTTTCAGCCCAAGATGAGGCATCTCAAGGTTGTTTAATGCAATTAGCTTTCACTGACTCAGAAGTTTCAGAAGATGAATCTGAAGCTCAAAGTGAGACACCCAGTTCAGAACTTTTCACTGAACCAGATAAAGCTATTCGCTCTTTACAGCAACTGACTTTCTCTCAAGAAGAATGTCTCATTATCCAAGCCCCTCATGCCAAGGTCAAAATATTTCCTGAACCGTACTCAAAGCCCATAACTGTTTTAGCCCTTTTCGATACAGGCTCTACTAAAACCATGATTAATCCCAGTTTACTACCTTCCACAATATGGAAACCTTGCCAAATAGCCTTTCGTGTAGCTAATGGTGAAATTCTCTATGTTGATAAAGTCAGTAAACCAATTCTTATCCAGCCTTTTCCTGGACTACGAATCAAGCATACAGTTTATGGCAGCAGTGCTACCCAAAAGGAAATGATGATAGGTTGGGACCTCATCAAGAAAATGCAGGTTCAATTCGCTGATACTGGTCTCAAATACAAGAAGCAGTTTATCCCATGGCATGATCCAGATGCAGCTCTCATGTTCTATCAAGCTGCTCCAGCTTATCCAATTGATCCAGGGATATCATTGGATACACTTAGAAGAAATCTTGTCACCATGTCTTGTGCAGAATCCCACGTTGAATTCCTCACTAAATGTCAGAACCCGCTTTGGCGAAACAGTAAGTTCTTTGTCACACTCCCCTTCAAACTCAATGAAGATGTGAACCCTACAAGGGCGTCTCATTCTGGAATGAATCCAGAACACCAGTCCCTTGCACTTCAAGAATTGGTTTCTCTCAAACAGCAACAGCTTATTGAAGAAACAACCTCCCCATGGGCGTGTGAAGCATTCTATGTAAATAAGCGATCTGAACAAGTCAGAGGAAAAATAAGGCTAGTGATCAATTACCAACCGCTCAACTATTTCCTAGCCAGTGACAAATTTCCTTTGCCACAAAAGCTTTCCCTATTCAGCCATCTTTCAAATGCAAATGTCTTCTCCAAATTTGATTTGAAAGCAGGGTTTTGGCAGTTAGGCATCACCCCCACTGATAGACCGAAAACTGCATTTTGCATTCCTGGATTTCATTACCAATGGATAGTAATGCCCTTTGGATTGAAGAATGCTCCATCTGTTTTCCAGAAAATCATGATGTCTATCTTTGAACCTATTGCAGCAAATGCATTAATTTACATTGATGACATTTTGCTCTTTAGCCAAAATGAAGCAGAACACCTTAAGCTCCTTCACCATTTCCATCATATAGTCCTGTCACATGGAATTATGCTCTCTGAAAAGAAGATGGTTATTGGTACAGTAGAAATTGAGTTCCTTGGAATGATGATCAAAAATGGCAAATTCCAGCTCCAGCCCCACATCTCTAAAGATTTGTAGAAATTCCCAGACAAGTTAACAAGCAAAACTCAAATCCAGCAGTTTCTTGGTTTGGTGAATTATATGTCTCAATTCATTCAGAAGGTTGCTACATACACTGCTCCTCTTTCAGCTCTCTTAAAGAAAGCACCACCACCATGGTCAGAAGCACAGACTTCTGCAGTCAAGAAGTTGAAAGAACTCACTTCCCAGTTACCAGATCTCCAGATCCCCTCAGATGGTCAAAGAATTTTGCAAACCGATGCAAGTAATGAATTTTGGGCAGCAATCTTGTTAGAAGAAAAGAATGGCGTTAGAACTCCTTGTGGTTACAAGTCCGGAAGATTAAAGCAAGGTGAATTACACTACCACTCGACATTCAAGGAAATTCTAGCAGTTAAACGAGGAATTGAGAAATTCCAGTTTTATCTTATTGGTCACCACATTAAGATAGAAATGGATATGTCCTCATTTCCAGCCATGATTCAATTCAAGAACAAGCAGATCCCAAATTCACAGATGTTACGATGGTCAGAATGGTTCTCTCAATGGGATTATGAAGTTAAACACATTCAAGGCAAAAACAATGTTATTGCTGACTTCTTTTCTCGCAAAGGTGCAGTTGAGCAAATACAGTCCTCATCCCACATCGCCCCTTTTTTAAAAGAACCTTTTTGCAAACCCTTTAAATTCAATGACCACAACCCACAGACTGTATTCTGCCTTCCAGCCATATACACTTTGACCCAAGTCATGGATCCCTCCCAGGCCAGTTCTTCTAAAGCCAGCCCATCAAAGTCCCAACCAGAAATTTCTCACCCTTTTCATTTCTCAGACTTTGAACAAGCCCTTGATCCCATGACAGCTATCTCTCTTTTACCTTCTGAGCTCCAAGAGCATGTTGTAAAATTTGCTATAGATCTCAGAGCTAAAGACTTTGTTATCAAGTATTTAGAAATATTACTTGAAAAACATGGCCTCCGCCTCCATCCTAAATATCCATTTTGTTCCATTTTCCATGTTCACTATTGCTACAGGATCCCGAAGCTTGCCCTCATCTTTCTTTGGTACCTTACAAAGGTCTACCATGTCGGTTTTATTTTCAAAGCTTCTGATCTTCTCCTCTATTTACAGATTGCTACTTCAGATCCAGAAACTCAAAATGCTCATGCAATTTTATATGGCGTTCCAAGCTCGTATAATTTTGTTATATTTTTAAAATGGTTCAAATCTGTTGAACAATGGAAAGAAGCCCTCAAAGTTCACCATCATACATATTGTCTAATCCATTTCCATGACCCACAAAGAGTTCCCCACCCAGATGGTTCTAATGCTACTATTGAAGCATGGTTCTTTGAGAATCTTGCCAAGACCATAAAAGAGCCCTACAACCTGAACTATGTTGCCTTTCTGAAACACATGTGTGCCCTAAACAAAGTTGACTATGATTCAGTTCCTGATTATGTCAAATTTGCAAAGGATGCATGGCACAACACATGCTGGAATGATTATTCATGCACTCCATTATTCAACCGCCTTTACAAGTACGCAGAAGCTCACAAATGGAGTTATGGTGAATTGAGTTCCGATTCAGACGCATTCGTGGGTATTGAATCAGATACTGATGATGATGATCCAAATGCTGGAAGTTTTGGCGAAGAACTTGCAGAACTCACAAATACCAGCAACGATGAAGATGGTGGTCCACACTCACCAGTTGATGGCCCTTATTCTCCAGACACCCCTAATTTTGGTCATGATGACTATTATGACCTTGATTACGACGGCAATGAGACAGATTGATGTCATCAGTGACATCACTCTCCACTTCTCCCAACATTTGCATGTGAAGAATCTACTTTCGGCGATTGATTACTGTGTGCTTTAGCTTTATGTCGTTTTCCTCTTTTCCTTTGTAAAAGTAATTGGGAATCTTAGACTTTTGCTTCTGTTTTGTCGGACAGCTGTGTCCTTTGGTTTGTCTTGTTGCTTAAGCCCTTTCCCTATAAAAGGAGCAAGCTTTCTTTTGTTTGAGGCAGAGGAGTTTAGAGAGTCTAAATGTTAATGTCTAAGTCTTTCAGCGTGTGGTTTTTAGTAATGTAATTTCTCGTGAGATTTTCATCTTCAATGAAGTTTGTTTATAAGTTTGTTAAACATGTCTCCTTGTTCTGAAATTTTTATGTTCTTAGAATATATTAAGCTCGTCTGTTTAATTGTTTTAATTATTTCCCTGAGTATGTTATTATGTACTAAAAGATAATTTTTAGAGTGTGTCTCTTCCCCCGGTATTGCGTAGTTCATAGCTACGGATAACCTCCTCCCCTATATGATTTATATATAAATTTATAAATTTATATATATATATATAAATTTATATGTTTATATAAATTTATATATATAACGAGAATATATGATTTATGGTGCTTAAATCATATAAAAACAACGTGTTTATAGACATATATATGCCAAATATATATGTGTTAGTCCCAAAGACTAACACAACATAAATCAACCCATTAATAAATTTATATATATATATTAATAAATCTCAAAATCTCATAACATAAATCCATCATTGTTAATAAATTAAGATTTTGATAAATCTCATAACTACGGTTAAGTCCCCCCCCAGTTCAATTTCACAAGAAGAGTTTTGCTTAATTGCTATTGAAAGCATGATTTATCTCTAGAAATCCTTGTTGTCATAAATCACCTATCTCTACAATATGATTTCCAAATCCAAGTCAATGTCTGCCTCTTCTTCTAAATCTACTATTAGTCCTTCAGAGTCTCTTAATTCAGAGTCGTTTAGGTCAAACAGTTCTCGTAGTAATAAGATCGAGTCTTTGTATGAAATTACCCATCTCCCAGATACAAAAATTCCTGAAACCAAGTTGACTATGACCAACCCATATCATGTTTTCCAAAAACCCTCAACAGAGTCTTTTACTCGCCGAGTCAAACAATTAGTTGTCTCTGACAAATCAAAACTTCCAGTTCGTGAGTTTGTTCAGTGCACTCCTTTTGACTCCTTGTTTGTTAATTCCGGACATGAAGAGCAGTTTTTTACTGTTCCCATCTCCTCAGATATCTCCAGAACAGCCTTAGCCCAAGGCTATACCCATTTGCATTTCGGAGCCATCCGTTTTGCCATTACCTTCCATGGTCGCAAAGGTTTAGAAGCTGTTGCCCGTATTGCCCTTGTTGATTCTAGGTTAACCAACTATCAGCAAGCAATTCTTGGCAATGTTCAAGCCACTTTGAATGCTGGAACAGTGTTTTTTACATTGTATCCAAATTTCAACCTCCCTCTCAGTGATCCTTTTGTTTGCTCTGCCCTGAAAATCCAAGTACAAATCTCTGGTGTCTCTATGATCCCAGGTACTGCAGCAGCAACAATCCATCAACAAATGGTCTATAGAGTGCAGAATCATTCTTATGATCTTTGTATTCCTGGTTCCTCCACATCAGAAGCCCTCATGCTCACAATTGATTCCGACCAAGCTCACACAGCCAGTTATGTTCCCCGTCAGCTCACTCGTGATGAACTTGTGACCCTTTTGCCAGAAGTTTGGGTTACCTCTTATGAAAAACTCCAGGCCGAAGCCAACACCGAGTCTTTTCAACAGACAAATCCAACCTACACCCGCAGGGCTGACAAACAAATTGAAATGAGGTTCAGTAAGAAGAACATCCCCGTCTCCCCTGAACGAAACCCGTTTCAAACTGAGCTGAATATGATGCAAGAAATTCACCGCTTACCCACAGATCCTAATTTTGAAAATGGTTCTTTACCAATCTGGTCTTTTAATCGGCATGGAAAGCCTGTGTATCAGTACTCTAAGCCAGACAGACACATCCCATGTGGTGATTGTTATTGTGATGACTGTGAAGAGCTGGCATATGAAGCAGAGCTTGATCCTAAAGAGTTGAAGCTATACAGGAAAAAGAAGGCTGGTAAAGCTTTATCTTCCCAAGAACTTCTTGAACAACGCTATGAAGCAGGTGATCGTAGTGTTGATCTTTTAGGCGAACCAAGTGGCAAATTTAATTATTATGTCACTTATGGCGACAGGCCATTGCCTACACCACCATCAGAAGTATCTCAGTGCCAACCTCCACCTCCTCCTCAAAACCCAGCACCACCAAAACAGCCTCCTCAACGCCTTTCCCCTTATACTCAGAAAGCTCTCAAAGCCCTTGGCCGTCCTTACCGCCAGGCTCCCTCATGTTACTCTCCTCCTAAACCTCAGCCGCCAGAACCACTCCCATGTTTCTTCATGGCCCAAGAACCAAATTTTCAAGAACCTACCTTTCCACCTGCTGAAGATTTTGATAACCTCACCACTCATGCGAGTCATAAGTGGAAAATTCCTGATCCTACTTCTATTGGATCTAATGGAGAAGTGAAAAAGGTTACAGCAGCAGAAGCGGCGCTGAATTGGCAAGCAGAAAATGCAGTTGCCCAAAACAAGGTCCTCTCTCAGATAGCTCAACAAACCCATCAAATGAATAAGAGAATTTCCTCTCTTTCCACCATACCTGATATGATTGTTGACATCAAAATGAGAATTAAAACCTTGAATGAACAGATGCATTACATGGCTACAACAGTCCATGATTTTGCCGCCACTGCCAACTTCTTTCGAGAAAAGGAAACAGAAAAACGAGCTCTCCAAGCTCAACTCGAATCTATTGAAAGAAGTCAGTATGCGCCCCATGCTTACAACCATGAGAGACCTCTACCTAAATCTCTTTTCCCAAATACTCGAGATATCCCTCATGTATTAATTTTCTATCCCACTGAACCACCAGTCCAAGATACTTTTAATCCCGCTGAGTATTCCCTTTCTAATCCCCGTTCTTCCTCTCTTAACCTTTGGGATGAACCACCCAAAAGGAGATTGCCTCCGTGGTCAAACTCTCATCCAAAACCTAAACCAACCCCAAAACCTGTTTTCCGACCTCCAAAATCAAATTATC
Source organism: Lonicera japonica (assembly GCA_021464415.1). Lineage (NCBI taxonomy): Eukaryota > Viridiplantae > Streptophyta > Magnoliopsida > Dipsacales > Caprifoliaceae > Lonicera > Lonicera japonica. The sequence goes on along the minus strand of JAKCWG010000519.1, from coordinate 182,017 downwards.
CTTTCCAAGCCAGAAAACCTTCTGAGATTGATTGGGCTGCTGAACGTGCAGATTGGAAGCTCGTTAAAGCTCCACCTACTGCCCGTGAAGCCAGAGGAATTGCCCTTCATGAGCCTTCACCCACACCTATTTCCACAGTTAAAACAACTACCACTTCCCCGGCAACCAATCCAGAAGCCTACCGCCATCCATCTGATGCTACTGACATTATCCAAGGAGCCTCCACAAAACCTATGGATATGTTTGCAATGGAAATCCATGAGAACCAACCAACAAACCAGATAGCCTCCTTTCTCCGAGCCCTTACCCTTCCTTACCATAGCCCGGTTAAAACTGAGTCAGATGACTTGTTTAGTTCGTTTGAACAGTTATACTCAGCCCAAACCTCAAACACTCAACCCCCTGAGGAAACCACAGAACCAATGGTTGAAGATCCACCTGATAATCCTCAACCAACTCCCGCTCCTGCACCACAAACAATTCCAACTAATCATCATCAAGAGAACCATTTACGGTTTACCCTTGACGATATCAAGCCTAAGTTTTGGCGTGAACGTTTCTTCCAATTTAAAGCTTGGATAATTACGGACAATGAGCTTTATGATCTCCGGTCAGTGTTCAAGCGTTTTCTTGCACGATTAATCGGACGTTTATATGATTGGTACGAATCCCTTCAAGAATACCGACAGCTACAGTTACAACAAGTAACCTCTGTTGATGTTTTTCTTGGTACCATTTATAATGAGTTTGTTGGAACTCCCCCCAAGTTTGGTGATATTGCCCGTTCAGAGTTTATGGGAATGAAATGTTGCTCTCTTCAAGAAGCTGATCTTGAGCGCCATTATGACAGAATGTCAAAAAGATTTTACATTCTGGGTGGAATTGATGATCCCAACCTCAAACAGATTTTCTTTCAATCTTTCCCTGATGCCCTTGTCACTGAAGCTGAGAAATTGCTGAAGATTCAGAAGCTTGATCTCAAAACTCTTTCTTTGGGACGTATTTATGAGCTCTTTACAGATTCTGTTGAAAGAATTTGTAACCAAAAGAAGCTGATGGATCAAATAGAGAAAACAAGCAAAATGCTCTCCAAAGCATGCAACAAAGACCACTAGAAGATCAAATGCAAGAATAAAGAAGGATGTGATTGTTCCCAGCATAAGCGCCTAAAAAGAAAGAAGTTCCAGAAGTCTTCCCGCTCATCAAAGCATTCCTCTAATGACTTTGTTAAGCCTTACAAGAAAAAGAAGAAAAAGTTCAAAAACTTCAAATTTGTCAAGAAAAAGGCTTTCCGTGGAAAAAAGACTGACAAGTGTTTTATTTGCAAGAAACCGGGCCATTATGCGAAGAATTGTCCAAATGGTGAAAAGAAAGCCCAGTTTATGGCTCTTCTCCATAAGCTTGCTCCAGACATAGCAGAATCGGATGTTGAATCTGTTCTTTCTGCTCAAGATGAAGCCTCTCCTGAAAGCTTAATGAAGATTGCCTACACTGATTCTGACCAATCAGAAGCTGAAAGTGAACCTCCTAGTGAAAGTGAAAGTACTGTGTCTTCACTCCCTAGTGATACAGCTTTTCACTTACAGCAATTGACCTATTCAAATCAAGAAGAAGAACTCCTTGTGGCACAGACTCCCCATGCATATGTAAAGCTTTTCCCAGAAGCTTACTCAAAGCCGATCAAGGTCCTTGCTCTTTTTGATACTGGTGCCTCCAGAACTATGGTCAATCCCTCACTTTTGCCATCTGATTACTGGAAACCATGTCACATAGCATTCCGATGTGCTAATGGTGAAATCATGTATGGTAATAAGGTCTCCAAGCCAATCTTAATCCAGATTCTCCCCAGATTACGTCTCAAGCATGCTGTCTATGGAAGTCCTGTTCTAATGGATGCTATCATGATTGGATGGGACTTAATAAAGAAGCTGCCAGTTCAATTCCAAGACAGTGGTTTACGTCACAAAAAATCATTCCTACCTTGGCATGATATGCAAGCAGTTCTTGAGTTCTACCAAGCAGCACCTTCTTTACCACTCGACCCAGGAATTTCAATTGAAGTCATTCGTCAGAAATTGATCACTCTGTCCTGTGCTGAAAGTCACATTGAATTCCTCACCAAGTGCCAGAACCCGCTATGGAGAAACAACAAGTTCTTTGTTACTCTTCCATTCAAGCTTAATGAGGATGTAAATCCTACCAGACCCTCTCATTCTGGGATGAACACAGAACATCAAGCTCTTGCTCTTAAGGAACTCCAGTCTCTCAAATAGCAACAGTTGATTGAGGATACCACTTCTCCATGGGCTTGTGAAGCGTTCTATGTCAATAAACATTCCGAGCAAATTCGAGGAAAAATGCGACTTGTTATAAATTATCAACCGCTGAATTACTTCTTGGCTAGTGATAAGTTTCCACTACCCCAGAAGCACTCTTTATTCAGCCATCTCAGTAATGCCAATATCTTTTCAAAATTTGATCTCAAAGCTGGATTTTGGCAACTCGTTATTCGTCCAGATGATCGTCCTAAAACCGCTTTTTGTATCCCTGGTTTTCATTACCAGTGGACTGTTATGCCCTTTGGACTAAAAAATGCTCCTTCCATTTTCCAGAAAACAATGATGACAATTTTTGAGCCAATTGCTGCCAATGCATTGATCTTCATCGATGATATTCTTTTGTTCAGTCCCAATGAAGCCGAACATTTGCAGCTGCTCCACCATTTTCATCATATTGTCCTCACCCATGGAATCATGTTGTCAGAACGAAAAATGATTATTGGAACTCCTGAGATTGATTTCTTAGGAATAAAAATCAAAGACAGCAAGATCCAACTCCAAGAGCATATTTCAAAGGACTTACAGAAATTTCCTGATAAATTAACCACTCGAACTAAAATCCAACAATTCCTTGGTTTGGTTAATTATATGTCCCAGTTCATACCGAAAGTTGTGACCTATACAGCTCCTCTATCAGCACTTCTCAAGAAGTCTCCACCGCCATGGTCCAAAGCCCAGGCTGAAGCAGTTCAGAAGTTAAAAGCTCTTACCTCCCAACTTTTAGATTTGCAGATCCCTTCAGACGGACAGCGAATTCTACAAACAGATGCGAGTAATGAATTTTGGGCCGCTATACTTCTTGAAGAGAAGAATGGTATTCGAACTCCATGTGGATATAAGTCAGGCAGATTCAAGCAAGGTGAAATTCATTATCACAGCACTTTCAAAGAAATCCTTGCAGTAAGAAGAGGAATTGAAAAGTTTCAATTTCATTTGATTGGATATCATTTCAAAATCGAAATGGATATGTCATCCTTTCCAGCAATGATCCAATTCAAAAATAAGCAAATTCCGAATTCTCAGTTACTTCGTTGGGCAGAATGGTTTTCCCAATGGGATTATGAAGTCAAACATCTTAAAGGCAAAAATAATGTGATAGCTGATTTTTTCTCAAGAAAACCCCCTCAGCTAAGCAAACCCTCAGAGTTAAGCTTTGTATCCCACATCGCTCCTTTTGAAAAGGAACCTTTTTGTAAGCCCTATAAATTCAATGATTCCCCAGTTCATTTTCCATCAAACCTTCCCACTGTGTATACTTTAACCCAAGTTCTTCCCTCAGAAATGGCCAGTTCTTCAAATCCATCCCCTTATCCTCCCCCATTCCAATTTTCTGAACTCAATCCTCAGATTGAACCCCTTGATGCTATACCCTACCTTCCTGAAGAACTTCAGAATAAAGTTCTTAACCGTACCCTTCGATCCCGTGGAAAAGAACAAATTCTCAAATATTTGTGTATTTTACTCAACAAACATGGCCTTTGTTTCAGAGGACTCCGCCTCCATCCCATGTATCCCTTTTGTTCTTTGTTCCATATCCATTACTGCTACCGCGTACTAAAGATTGCCCTAGTCTTTTTATGGTATATCACTCAGGTTTACCATATTGGTTTTATTTTCAAAGCAACAGACCTTCTCTTGTACATCCAGATTGCTACATCTGAACCAGAGATTCAGACAGCTCATCAGGAATTATATGGACTTCCCAGCTCATATAATTTTATCCGTTTCTTGAAATGGTTTAAAATAGTTGAACAATGGAAACAAGCTTTAAGCACTCACTATCATACCTACTGTTTAATCCATTTTCATAACCCCCTCAGAACACCTCTCCCAGATGGCTCCAACGCCACCATTGAAGCATGGTTCACACGTAATCTTTCAAAATCTATCAAAGAGCCCTACGATCTTGACTACATTACCTTTTTAAAGAACATTTGTGCTTTAAATAAGGTTGATTATGACTCTGTACCAGATTTTGTTAAATTTGATCATGATCCATGGCAAAGTTCTCCCTGGAATGATGATGTTGTTCTCTTGTTCGAACATTTGTACACCTATGCCTCTGCCCATCGGTGGGATTACGGAGAATTAAGCTCAGATTCAGAAGCATTCGTTGATGTTACTGATGATAGCTGTGATGACGATGATCCAAATATTGGTGTCTTTGCTCAAGAGCTAGATGAACTTGCTGATACTAGTCCAAATGAAGATGGTCCCTACTCTCCACATAGTCCTCTTTACGGTGGAAATGAATGGGATTGGGACGATGACGGGAACGAGACTGATTAGTGGACATTGATGTCATGCATGACGTAATACTCCACTACCCCGACATCTGCATATGAAGCACCTTTTGCTTTTTACTTTAAGCAGTGATGTGTTGTTTGCTTTACTTTTGCTTTTGTAAAAGAGATTCCCCTGTTATCTCTTATCTTATCTTGTAGACAGCTGTAATGTTTTGATTGGCTTTGTGAGTATCATGTTGCTACGCCCTTGCCCTATAAAAGGAGCTAGCTCATATTGTGTTGATCATCCTTGGTTTTTGTGTGTTTTTCTAGTTTGAGAAAGCTTGTAAGGACTCTCAATGAGAGTGTTTTCTATGTTAACCAGATGCCTATATATTTTTATATAATTCTCGGAGTGTTATTGTTCATCGGGTCTTGTCTTATTACATTCTGTATTCGCTATGTCATTACGGTTTCTCATATGATTTGTTGTTTCGATCCAGTAACTCGTTGTTGTGTTCTATGTTAGAGTGTGTCTCTTCCCCCCTTTCCGCGTAGTCTCATAACTACGGTTAAGTCATGGGGGGGACTTAACCAAGCATATAACATATGACTCTTTTTCACTAGCAATGGTTTATCAAAATCTTAACCGTAGTTAATAAATCCATCATATATATATATATATTAACGGGGGGGGGGGTTGATTTATTAATAAATTTATATATATATCATATAAATTTATATATATATATATAAATATATATGTGTTTATATAAATTTATATATAAATATGACTCTATAAACATATATATATATTAATAAATAGTCCCAACGTTGATTTATCTTAATTTATTGTTAATGAATCCATAAAAAAGTTATACAAAGTGAAAAAGATATATATATATATATATATAGGATCTGTGGGTAAGCTGTGAATTTCTTGCATCATATTTAGCTCAGTTTGAAACGGATTTCGTTCAGGGGAGATCGGAATGTTCTTCTTACTGAACCTCATTTCAATCTGTTTGTCAGCCCTGCGGGTGTAAGTTGGATTCGTCTGTTGAAAAGACTCAGTGTTGGCTTCAGCCTGGAGTTTTTCATAAGAGGTAACCCAAACTTCTGGCAAAAGGGTCACAAGCTCATCACGAGTGAGCTGTCGGGGAACATAACTGGCTGTGTGAGCTCGGTCGGAATCAATTGTGAGCATAAGGGCTTCTGATGTGGAAGAGCCAGGAATACAAAGATCATAGGAATGATTCTGTACTCTGTAGACCATTTGTTGATGGATTGTTGCTGCTGCAGTACCTGGGATCATAGAGACACCAGAGATTTGAACTTGGATTTTCAAAGCAGAGCAAACAAAAGGATCACTGAGAGGGAGGTTGAAATTTGGATACAATGTAAAAAACACTGTTCCAGCATTCAAGGGTAATTAAATCTAAGTCCTACTAAAGACATAGTGCTCTGATACAATGTAAAAAACACTGTTCCAGCATTCACTTTGTATAACTTTTTTATGGATTCATTAACAATAAATTAAGATTTTGATCATGAATGCTTTGGTAATTTGCTTACTACTTTTTAAAGGGTAATTCAATCGAATAAACCTAAAAAGGAAAAAATAGCACTAGTTTGATCATATAATAATGTCAAATTTGGTGGGTTTCTCTATTATATTTAAATGCAATCTGCACTAGGAAGATGAAGAGATTGGAGGTTGTAATTACGAGAAAGGATGATGCAAGGATCTAGATATTTCCAGATCCAAAAACTTTGAATTAATTCCTGACTTTCATAAAACATAGATTCTAGCAATGTAATGTACTTGGACTATTGTGTCGATTCGAATAAATCATCCTTTCCACGGAGGTCAATCTCTGCCTGTTAGGCAAGAGGACAACAATTTACAAATTCTGTCTTTAGTAGGACTCGTATTTCTATTATTATGAAATTCATAAAGGAAGTAGTTGATGGCGGGTTCCCATTTTCATTTTTATAGCGACAAATCTTACATGTGTTCCTAAGAAAAGGAATTTGTCCATTTTTTGGGATCTCAAAGGGGCGTGGAAACACATTCATAAAAGAGGAGGGGGAAGATTCTAGATGAGAATTTGGGGACTATAGATAATATTTGTTGAGAATTTAAATAGAGAAATAGAGAGAAAAGAAAGATAAAGAAGTATATAAAAGAGATAATGGGTTATAGGGTCTCAGTTCGTAATGTTTTATAACTTTAAAGACATACTCATGTTAATAAAGAGAATTAGTACTAATTTCATAATTTGATTTTATGATAAGGACATTTTTCATAATGTTAATTTATTTTAAGAAAAATAATAAATGTTGATGGACAAATATATCCCAATTTAGAAGTTGAAGTGGATGTTTGTGTCTCATCTCGGACAAGTATCTCTCTCTCTCTCTCAAAATCAATCCATCCATCCATCCTTTTTTTTCTATCTACACTATAGTATACTTTATCTCTCTCGATCAGCACTACTAACTAGGAGTCATGCAGGAGGACTGGTGGTCAAAAAACATATATATATGTATATATGCTCTATTTTCTTTTTTGCACCGTTCGTATATAATAGTAAGTAAGTTTCTTCACTTCAAAATCCATTCATTCAATAAATTTCACCATAACCATAACCATAATATTCTTCTTCTTTTCTATTTTTGCTTTTTATAATTAATTTAATAATATATATATATAATGAAAATTTGTTTTTATTGCGTTGAAGTTGTTGGAACAGTGCCCTTAATTTGTTGATGGACGTGTGGTGTTAAAACTATTTTAGCACATTCAGTTTAATTATATATGTTCACCTGATCGAGGTGCTAAAACCTTTTTAGCACTATTCTAGTATTGAACAATTGGTGCTAACACTGTTTTAGCACCATGCGATTAGTTACTTTGGACAAAAATGGTGCTAATTTTGTTTTAGAACTTTTAAATTTCGTTGTTCTTTGTTTTCTATTAGTGATAAATCTGTTTAGCACCATGTAAATGGTTACTCTATTCTAGAGAATTCGTGCTAAATCTGTTTTAACACCTTGATGTGTAAAATTGGATGGTTGCTAAAACTGTTTAAGCACTTCAGTTTAGTTATATGTGTTCACGTGAGGTTTTAACACCATTCTAGTGTTGGACAATTGGTGCTAAAACTGTTTTAACACCATGTGATTTGTTATTTTGTTATGAGCAATTGGTAATAAATATGTTTTAGCACCTTAAATTTAGTTGTTTTATGTTTGCTATTGGTGCTAAATCTGTTTTAACACCTTAAATTTTATTGTTCTTTATTTTGTATTGGTGTTAAAACCCTTTAGCACTATTCTAGTATTGGATAATTGGTGATAAAACTGTTTTAGCACCATGTAATTAGTTACTCTGTTCTAGACAATTGGTGCTAGATCTGTTTTAGCAACTTGAATTTCATTATTCTCTGTTTTCTATTTTAGTATTGGATAATTGTTACAAAAATTGTTTTAGCACCATGTGATTAGTTATTATGTTCTGGACAATTGGTGCTAAATTTGTTTTAGCACATTGAATTTCGTTGGTTTATGTTTTCTATTGGTGCTAAATATTTAGCACCATGAATCATAACATTTTGGTCCATCCAAACAAAGGGATATTGTTGACTTGAAAGTCATTAATCTTGTTTTGATAATAACAATAAACTTAATCTTGTGTAATTTAACTTGGTTGATGTTTGAAGTTATAGCCACTATAATTGATCATACTTGGATTTTAATCAAAAAGACCGGAATCAAGATCTTCCATCTACAAGTATTCCAACCTCAATCAAACCTCTTGACAATCACGCCTATGATGAACAAAAAGCCAAGGAAGAAAAGGAAACGAAGACAAATACAAAGCTCTCGAAGACACTTTGATATTTATAAATTAAGTGAGTGATTAGACTTTGTACAAAAGATATCATTGTTGATTTATATATCTCATGCAATGCTTTTACATGACAAGATTGATCAAAACTAGTTTCACATTTAAAAACATTTTTACCGAAAACTATTAATCTTAAAAACATTCTCTATATATTCATATGAACATTTTTTGTTAAAATAACTATATTGGGAGTCTTAGTTACTCATATTTTAACTTCCCCAAGCCTCCAAATTGATTTTAGAGCTAAATAGCAAAAGTATGAAAAATTGGATTTTTGGCAAAATTGGCCTAGACCAGTGGACTCCATCAGTCGACTGATGAGCTTGCTCAGTCGACTGATGGCCTGTAACTAGCCGTTGGATCTTCAGCTTTTTAAATTCTTTTTCCCATAACTTTATATTTTCTCCCAAAACGGCTATAAACTTTTGTCACACATATATATATGAGTTCCTAGACTCATTTATACACACTTGAATGATCATACAATCCCCTATTTCATATATTCATATTATTCAAGTTTGAAAGCTAAGTTATTGATCAATCTTTTCATTCTTTGAGTTTATATTTATTGATCAACTTTGATATCTCTTAGTGTGAGCTTCAAATTGTAATTTGCTACACAAGAGCTATTGTACATTGGTGTAAGTCACCAAATCATTTATTTCAAAACGATAAGAGAGGTTTATCTCTTAAGATAGCAAGAGAGTATTTCTTGTGAAAGTATTGAATGTGTTTTCAATACTTATAAGAGTGTGTGAGAAGAATACACTTGTAGTGGTTTGGTCTTCACCCGGAAGGAGATCGGTTATAGTGAAAATTCTCGGGGAATTAACCGAGCGCGGACTAGGGGCAACAAGCCGAACCGTGTGGACAAAAATTCTTCGACTTTGATCGGTTATTTCTTTTTATCTCTTGCTTTATTATATTGTGGTACTTGCTCATTGTGATTGGAATTATCGTTGTTATTGATTGCTTGATATATATAGACATAATATTTTAAATTGTTTTAAAAAAAATACAATTAAGTTTTAAAAACCCTATTCACCCCCCCTCTAGGGTATTTTCCGACCTACAGATATGATAATGCTAATTTTAAGGCTTGTTTATGGATGTTAGTTTTAACATGAAAAAAATAAATAAAAAGTCTTATTGGATCATTTGCATGTACATAGTCTCATATAATATAATTCTAACGCATTTTTAATTCAAACATTTGCTCTGATTTATATATATGTATGTGGCTTGATTTTAATTAAATCTTTTAATAAGTCACAAACAATAGTATCATTAATCGATCCGTGGTTTGAGTTAGCGACGAAAAGCTGGACGTACTCAAACAAGAGACTTATGATAATAAAGAAGGGGCGTTAATGTCTTTTTTATGCAGTATCCTTAATTTATATTATTAATTTATAAATGTCATTTACAATTATATTATTATTAAAATGAGTTCTTTTGCCCAATTGCTCCTATCGAAAATAGAGAGATAATTCAAATTTAGAAAAAGAGCAAATATGAAAATTTTCGTTGGTTATCCAACAATACAATTCTGGCCTCATTATACAGAATATTCATTCACACCAGGGGCCATGTGTTCAACTTATCACACATCTCAACTTATTTTTTTATCTTTTCACACATGTTAATTGTGTTTTTTTTTCTTCCCGTTTTCTATTAAATGAAACTTAAATTGTTAATTTTGCTACAGGTTACGTAATTGCAAAATTAAAAAAGGAAATTCTACTTACACTGCCAAAATAACTTAAAACCACCCAAAAGTAAAAAAAGTACAAAAAGAGACTAATTCACACCACACTTTTCTTGTGGTAAAATTAAGATAAAATTAAGGAAGGTGTGGTGTTTTTTAAGTAAAAATATAATACTTAAATTGCGGTAAAATTTAGGAAGGTGTGTGATATTTTAAGTAAAAAATATATTACTCAAACATTACCACCACACTCTTCCCGTGCAAATACTGGGCTTAAAACTTTCTTCGCACGGAACCACCAGATTTACCATGTACGTGATTGCTCATTCATGATTATTGGTTGTTTATTCTCATATATATATATACATACATACATACATGTACATGGATAATGAAGCTATTTATTTTGTTTAAAAAGGGAAGAAGAAGATGAAAAACTTGAAGATTATCTAAATCATTCAAATATCTACATTGCTAATGAAGCATTGTGCATTGGATTATGTATATATTCATCTTTTCCTTCTTTCAAAGCTTGGAAAAATGAGTTCCATTTTATAAAACGGAACATCGTTTTCGGTCACACAAAGCCGATAAAGAATACTTATTCGGCAACACGTTACGGAGAATAAAATAATAAGTCGGTATTAAACTATCGACTAATATGCAACATACTCGGTGTTTTCTCGATGATTTAAATTTACATTCTCGGCTATGTGTTGCTGAGTATTTCTTTATAGTTTTTATTTTCTAAAATATTATATTATATACTCCAGGGTTTATCTTTTGTCTTAAAATCATTGAATGATACCTAACAAACTAATACCGATGCTCTAGTTCCGATAGAAGTTGATCATGTTTCGACAAAGTAAGTATATTTCCCCTACCATTTTATATTTTATTATAAGTTTTAGATAAGATACTAAATACTTTATATCATTATTATAGGTATTTGAGTCACGGACATCTTTTAGGCTCATCCAGATTCAATAGTACTTGCAAGGTGTTTTCCCTCTGTGGTAATGGTTGATTGTACTTACAAAACCAATTGATACCAATTACTTCTCCTTCAGATTGTTGGCAATACATCTTCGTCAAAGACCTCTGCATTGCATTAGCATTACTATATAAAGAGCGAGAAAACAACTATGAATGGACATATACACATTTGAAGAATTTGTTTGACCCTAACGCTCTCCTTAGCATTTTCTTTAGCGATAAGGAAGAAGCTTCCATGAATACAATCGAGAAAGTTTTTTCGGATGCACATTTATTGCTATGCATTTTTCACATATCGAAAAAAGTTGAATAACATTGTAAACAAATTTGCAATGCAAAAGAAGAGTGGATGAATTTTATCCAAGGGTGGCACGCTGTAATGGTCTCTGGACATGTTGCAATTCTTAACTTTCATGATATCTTATGAAGTGTTGGGCAAGCAGGCGAAGTTATTTTTTGACACTGTATAGTATATGCGACCAGTATATTCATCAGTGAAGTAAATCTTGATTTTTTGTTTTTTTGTGTATGTAACCATATTTTTCATGTCATATGATTTTTTTTAATACTTTATAGTTAACCATGACTTTTAATGAAAATGAAGATTATAATTAACCAATTTATCTTGACGTCTCGTATGTAAGTTAACACTGTATACGTATGAGTTATTTTATGGGTTCATTGTTAGAAATTATGTGTGAAATTAAAGCACATATATTCCTTTGAAAACATACCCAATGCTATAAATTTACAATGATAGACAATTTACAGCCGGATATAAGAAACACATTCGGCATATAATTGCCGACATTATCTTATGTTTTAAGTGATGAATTGCCGACTAATTATATATAATTCGGTTAGTTTTATCTTGCCGAACAGAGTACTTTGGCAAAAAAAAATGGTTGGCTGTACATTGCTGAATTATAGGAATCGGCAACTAAGTGCCAATATCAATATGTTTTTTCAGTAACACTGTGCCGATGTTGAGGAAAAAAATCGGCAAGAGTTAACCGCATTTTCATAATTTTCAAAAATCTTGTCACAAATTACAAAGTTACAAAACCAATAGACTAAGTCAAGTTAATATATTACCATAAAATTGATGTAGAATCTCGTCCATTTTTTTTTTAAAAAAACTAATAATATACCATAATCTAAGCGCTTATACCTAGTACAAAAAAATGATTCTACTTAGTACAAAAATCAATTACACCATAATCTAAGCGCTAGAGAAACCAAAAAAATATTCCTATTGTTTTTTACTATAATCTAAGCGCTTGTACCTACTACAAAAAAATGATTCTACCAAGTCAAAGAATCAATTACACCATAATCTAAGCGCTAGATTCTATCAAAAAAATATATTCATTGTTTTTACCAACTTAAAGAACCAATTACTAGTGCCATCGCTTCTTGTTTTGTGTTGAGACCAACTAATTCTTTATATTACATACCAAAGACACAACAAGTGCCAACAGAAGCAACATCACCCATTTCTTTGCACACTTGAGTGATTTATTGCATTGATCATGTTTTCTCTGTACTTCTTCTCTTTTTCTCCTTTCATTTTCAACATTCTTCATCAAATGTGTGTTCAACAACTTTACCCCTTCAACAACTATCTTGAAATCCTCTTTTTGCACAGCAAGGTTGTTCATTTGATGATAAACCTTTTTCATATCTTTTATAACACTTTTCTCCATGTCCACCCAATCAAAAAAGTTATAGCATTGATTACCATATTTTTTGCACCCAAAGAATCTTTTCCTAGGGTTCTTTGATGCCCACGAAACTCTAATTGGAGCTACCTCTCCACAATAACAAATGACAAATGAACAAGATGAATTAGAGTTGGCAGACATTTATGTGCAAATGAACAAGATGATAGAGTCACATTTATTCTATGTAAATCAATATCGTAAATGTAATGCTTAAGAACATTACATTTTCGATTTCAAAAATGGTTTGAAAGCTTCGAATCTGTTAATTAAAACTCACAACCTTCAATGGTTTATGAAATGATTTACAAAATTAAAATCTTACCTTTTGCAATCTCAGTGGGAGCTTCAAATTGGTTGACATCTAGCTTCGATTTTGTGATTATCCTCTTTTAATCTCAATTCAAAGCTTTAATTCACCTTCAATCTCAGACTATAACACACACACACATATATATAGTTTACAGGTTCTTTCATCCTAACAAAACTACTTGAGATCGATCTGAGTACATATTCTAACTAGAAAAGCCACAAAGTTACCATAAACATGAAATAAAACTGATATGGAGCTTTATAATCTTAGTACAAGTATAAAATTAATAGGGGATGGGAGAAAGAATACCCGGAGGAACGACTAGCGATAGAGTGACGACCGGTGATGGAGCATGTATTTTTAGGGCTTATGGATGGAAGAAGTAGCGATTGAGCGTAAATGGGAAAGAGATATCGTGAAAGTGAGAGAGAGAAATAAGGGAACCTTTAAAAAAAATTAAAGTGTTGTTTTAAGAAATTTTGTGTATTTTTTATGATAAAATTTAGTATGTATTTTGTAATATATATAGTGGTGTTTTAAGATCTTTTTTTTATTTTTGTGGTATTTTTCAGCTTGCGGTAATTTTTAAAATTTTTTGCGGTATAACTAGAATTTCCCAATTAAAAAGTGGGGTAAGAGACGGCGGAGCGGAAAACGGCGTCAAATTTGTGGTGCAGTGAACGACATCGTTTAGCTCTTTTGGTAACTCATCAACCCTAAACCCAAAACCCTCGTCTCCTCCACCCAAAACGATAATTTTCCCTCTTACAAACTCGATAACGATTCTCTCTAACCCACCCTACCCAAAATCGACTCTCAGTCTGCTCGAACTCACCCAAATCAAACCCTAATCTGCTCAAACCCACCCAAAGTCTTCTCTCAATCTTCGATTTCGGACCTAATAATTTGAGGTGGGTAATCGATTTCTCTCTCTAGATTACTGATTGAACCTATTTGATGATACTGAATATTGATATTGGTTTTGATAGTTTAGTTGAATTAGTTTGTCAAATTCTGTATTTTGCTTCTACACTAATTTGGATTTAGAGTTGCTCAACGTTGCCTAAAATTTATTAACAACTACTATTTTCAGGTCTATGTACTCATTTCAGTAGGCTAACCGGCCAGCGAACGAGTTCAGTTTAGTTTAGTAATTGCGGAAGTAAGTAAGAAAGATGTCAGAGAAAGTGCGACACGGCTTGCGGGACTACGATGCTTTGAAGGAATTATTTAGGCACCACATTGAGTCTTACGATCACATGGTCGAATATGGAATCGAGACAGCGCTTATGAACATCAAGCCTGCTGAGCTCTACGACTCGTTCTCCAAGACAAGCCTTAGAAATATCCTTTCTTTCTTCACTTTTTCTTCGTCTTATTTAGTTTGAAGTGGTGTTTGTTGCTAACTATTAATGATTAATTGATGTATATTCAGCACTAGGAGGTAGATATATAATGTTTGTTTTCTCATCTCTTAATGCTGAATTGGATTAATTTAGTTTAGTGATACTTTATTCCGATAATACCCTTATTTTTTTTCATTAATTGGGTATTGATGTATATATAATAACAATGAGGTAGTGAAATTATAAAATGGTCATATATTCAGCATTTAGAGCCAAATAAAATAATGAATATTTTTCAGAGGTCTCATTCGTCGTTCAGCATTAAGAGTTCAGTATTCAACGTTCAGCATTAAGAGGCTAAGAAAACAAATGAGTTCTAACTCTTAACTCATTCAATCTCCTAGATTGTCAATTTTTCTTTTTGTTTAATTCTTCATTACTTATGTGTTTTATTTTGCCTGGTACTTCAATTATACGGGAATTGTTTTGTATGGAATTTGTTTTCACGGGAAAGAAACTAAGTGGAAGTGGTTTTTGAATTGCACCAAGATGAACGGCAGTAGCTAAAGTTATTGAGAAATTGTTGAGGAATTTCCTTTGGGAAGGTTTTGATAACAGGAAAGGAGTGCATTTGGTGAGGTGGGATAAGGTTACTAAAAGTAAGAAGATGGGTGGTTTAGGCATTGGTAATATAATTAAAAGAAATGAGTCTCTCCTTGGCATGTGGGTTTGGAGATTTCCACTCGAGCAAAATTCTTTTTGGCATTCTATCATTAGGAGTAAGTACGGCATTCAAAATAACAGGTGGGGTGCCAATGTGGTGCTAAGAGGATCGTTCCGTAATCCATGGAAAGCTATTTCTCTAGGGATAGAGAAATTTGTGGGCTACATTTGATACAAAGCTGGTGATGGCGAAAAAATCCGGTTCTGGACAGATTGTTGGGTGGGAGATTCCTCTCGGCAGTTCTTTTTCCGAGATTATACAAAATTGCCTCCAATACAGATTCTCTCATTGAATCTAATTTGATATGGGGGTAGAATTCCTCTTATTCATGGGATATGTCAGTCCGGAGGAACTTTTATGAAAATGAAATATCTGACTTCATGAATTTACTGGAGGTGGTGGGTGCTTGGAAAGTGAATAGATAAAAGGGATTGTAGACTTTGGGTGGGTGAAAAATCTGGTGTATTCTCTTCAAACTCATTCTTTGAGAGGTTAACTTCTTCTGATGAGGAGAGGCCCTTCAGCCCTTACAATATGATTTGGAAAAGTGGGGTACCCCCGAAAGTTAAAGTTTTAGCCTGGTTATTTGCTTGGAGGAAGGTAAATACATGTGATGTGTTGCAATCAAGGAATCCGTTTTTGCAAATATCCCTAGCTTGGTGCACTCTATGTAGAAGGGAGGGTGAATTGATAGATCATTTATTAATGCATTGCCCGTTTGCACAGTCTATGTGGAATAATATTTGTAGGGAATTAGATTTACTTGCTGTATTCCCATATACCTGGTTCAACTTGTTGTCTATTTCATGGAGTTGGAAGGGGAATAAGAAGAAATTCAGAATTTTGTGGAAGTGTTGTTGTTTGGCAGTGATGTGTTGTTTATGGAAGGAAAGAAACACCAGAACTTTTGAAGACAAGGAGAAGGGCATGGAGGAGACCTGGCAGAGAATTAAAGCACTGACTTCGCTATGGGCTTTTTCTTCTAAAGCATTTTGCATTCTATCAATTTCGGATATTTCCAGAGACTGGGCAGCTGCTGTACTCTAGGCAGTGTTTTAGTGTTCTCAGGGATGTCCTTATTTAGTATTTCAGTTTTGGTTTGTTTATAGTCTGGGTTTATTTTGATTGTTCTCATGTCCTTTATTTAGGTGGTCTGAGGGCCATAGGCCCATGTATTTTGCTCTCCCAGGCTGATTGTGGACTACTCGTCCTCTTCCAGTCTATTCTGTTTGTATTGGTTTTATTTCATCAATATAAGTTCTTTGTTTCTGAACCAAAAAAAAAAAAACACGGAGATAAAATGGTGTTATTCAGCACAGCCTAATTGTTTATGCTTTATTTATAACTCGGATTGATTTATGTTTGATTCTTAACTTGTATCATACTCTGGTTTGGAAAACCCGAATTGTATCCACCTCAAAAGGAACGAGGATCCCGGGCCATGTATGAAGCTTTGTGTCCTTTCGAAGTAAGTATTTGTTCTTGTCAAATATGTTTGAATACGGCCTTTGTTTTCCCTTTTATTTATTATTCTTGTATTCATTAACTTTCCTAATTCTGTGCATTGAACAGTGCAGACAAGCTAGAATTTCATATTCTGGAAAGTTTTTGGTGGATATTTGCTTTCAATACGGTGATGGACCTGTTATAAGGGAAAAGTTCAACTTCGGTCAGTTTCCTGTAATGCTGAAGGTAACTAGATGATATGTGCTCTCTGGAAGTGCTAGTTAGGTTTGAATGATTATATTTGGGAAGACAAAGCAATAATGGGGGTAGTTAAATGCCTTAGTACTAGTGAGCCTGTACTGATGCGAAATGGTCGTCACTTGTACCCTATTGTTAAATCATCATCTCTTTGAAATCTTAAGCTGTTAGATAGTGATTTTACAATGTATATCTTGCTTTTCCAAACTCCCCCTCATGTGCGATCCCCCTCACATGCTTTCAACAACTCTTGGTCTTGTTTATGGTTACTGCTTCACATCTGGTTGATCCTTATGCTTTTATGCAGTCAAAACTTTGTAACTTGAGAGATGCTGATCCCCGAAAACTCGTTGATCACAAAGAAGAGTCGACTGAAATGGGCGGGTAAGTTGATTCTATCATTTGAGGAATATTCACTATTTTCTTAGTGTTCTATGTCTTGAACTTTATAGAATCAGATTTGTGTTTCCAATTGTATCAACTAACTCATATGTTTTCGGTAAGTTACTTGTCTATAGAATGAAAAAAAGGTTAAAGTTTTTAGGTAATGGTATTTGGCAGAACGAGGTTGAAATTGCAGAAGGGGGCAATATGAAAAATGGAGGAAAAAGGGGAAATTAACACGCAGCAGAAACATATCGACTAATGCAGTCACTCACTTTTACCAGATTCACTTTTCTGTATACCTCCTTTAACACTACTATTTTCTCTATATTGTAGGTATTTCGTGCTAAATGGGCTTGAGAGAGTTGTTCGTCTACTAATTGTGCCAAAGCGAAACTATGTAAGCTTTTGGTGGTAAAGTAGTTTCAATCATTCAAAAATTAGGGGAAGACTACAGCCTACAGTTGACAGAAGTTAGCTGTAAATAACCCTGATAGTACATGTGGCTGTTTCCTTTCAGTTTTTCCCTAAAATCATTTCCTTATGGTTTCTATTTGTCAAATTTATATCGGTTAGATATTGTGTTACATTGCAGCCAATGAGTACAGTGCGAAATTCATTTCGTGATCGACGAGAAGGATATACTGATAAAGCTGTTACAATAAGGTTCTCTCTTCTTTACTTCTTGGTTCATTGTTTCATTGTCTTGCCGCTTTTCTCCTTTTCTTTGGAATTCAGAGAAGTTAGGCAAGATTGTATTTGCCCTGTCATCCTAAGTGGTTTTGCCATAAAGGTAGTAATAGTTACCGATTTTTCCTTTTAACGAGTGCATGAGAGATTTGTTGTGGAAGAAAAAACTATTGATTGAAATGCAGCCTTTTGTGCTTATAAGGACATTCGGTGTCATTTATGACAGGCCGACAAGGATAAGCCGGTTCAAGAATCTCACTTTTTCAATAAGGAACTTTTGGGGAAGTGTCTATGAAGAATTGTGGTGGAAGAAGGGAGCTTGTAGAGGTACGCTGGTTTGGGTCCGTATGGTTGACCTGCATATATGCCCCATAAGATTGGGGATTGTGTTGTTTCATTGCGGAGGGGGTTGGGAGATTTATTTTGAGCAGACTGCTCTTTCTTTTGGAGATGATAGAAAGGTAGGAATTTGAACGAATATCTGGTGCCACAACTCTCCATAATTACTTGTTTTTTTAGCGGCTCAGCCAAGGACGGATGTATTGGGGACCTTTTTTTTTCCCGGGGGGGGGGGGGGGGCATGGTTAGCACCTAAAATTGGTACCAATATTGATATCATCAAAAGGTATCCTTGTCTGGTATATGACATTATTTATAGTACTTACAAAAGAAACCAACTAGACTTTGAACAGCACAGTCACCCCAATTCTACTAAAAGTCCTATTAATTTAGCAACCTTCTCTCCCAAAAGCTTAAGCTCGTAGGTGATGGGACAGCAATGCATATCGTGCTCTCCAACACTCCTCTTCACGTGTGACCCCCACTTGCACGTAGAGAGGCAAACCATGGTTCACCTAGTGCACAAACACAACCAGTGCATACTGCACATATAAAGGGGGAACAATTGTAAGCGCCAATACTTTGAAGGGCTGAAACAGAGACCTTGCAGTATACGGAGCTTTTATACTATGTGAGGAACCATCTCTCCCAAACGCTTAAGTTGATAGGTAGTGGGCCAACAATGTATGTCATGCTTTCCAACAATTATACCCAAATAATACCAAATAACTGAAAATAATAAAACTAGTATATTAGCTAGCTAGCTGTCTTCTGTGTCATCTAAATTGCATATGTTTTACATGGAAATTCCTAACCGTTTGATGGTAATGCATTTGCCTATTTTGTTGATTTTGTTGTTCTCATTAAATTCCTTAATCCTGATTAATGTTCTAAAGATCGCTAGGTGTTCCTAGGGTAGTGAGGGGAACTAGTGCCTAAATAAAATTCTAAAAATGACTTCAAGAGCTTGCTAAACAAAAATTCCCATAATTCAAACAGGAAAAAGGATAGTTTTTGATACAAAAAGGAGTTAAAAGACTCCATTTTCCTTGCTGAATTGCCATCCTACAAGACTAGGTGGCCACCTAGCTAGGCTAAGCGGCAGACCACCGCCTAGTGCCTAGGCGGGTATTTTTAGAACATTGTTCCTGTTAATTTAGTGTTCCAGAATATTGAAAACTTAAAATCTAGAAGTTTTTGAAAATCAGGGGTCATGGAGTCAGAAGACAAAGAACCCTCAAGAATCTAAAGGTTCGTGAAAACCACAACAATCTTCTAAATACTCCTATGTTTTGGGTCGCTCTATGGGACTCTCGAGTGTTCCCCTCCTATTAGTAAAAAAGGACCGAAGTTGTTCTTTTCATTCATTCAAGGAAACAAGTTTGAGATATTACAATGCTTGATTGGGTTTTCTTAAAAGAGACAAGCGTTACATCCAATAGAGGATCGTGCAAATCCTCAGCAGTTGGGAGTTGGGACTAGTCCGGGCATGGTTGAATCCTGGAGATAGAATGGTTAAAATCCCCATGCACCTTGTGGGAGGTTTTGCATATTTTCTTGTGGCGACTAAGCACCCTAAGCCAAGGATATACATATGTTTATTTTAGCCACCGCTAATTTGGTTTATAGACCGTATCTTCTGAGAAATTGCTTGAAACATAATAATTTTTTTAGTTACATCTTTTTTTTGAGAAAAGCCAAGACAGTGATGGTGGAACAGTAACTATTTTGCATTAGTTGAATATGGAGAAAAAGTGGAATAACATTAAGGGTGCGTTTGGTTATACGGTTTTATAACTATCTTAGAATAGCAATTCTTAAAATTGCAAGGCCATAAAATTACAATATCATTGTTTGGGTTGTTTGTAGTTTTCATTTTGAATTCTATTAAAATTCCAAATTTATTTGTTTGGCTACTTTGTATAATTCATTTCAAATTCCAAATTTCTATGCATACGTAAACATATATCACTGGTATTATATACATATATATACTATTTAAGTGTGCGGGGGTGGGTGTAAAAAATGTTGTGTGCGGTGTTGGCTGCCGGGGGTTACTTGTGCACATGGGAAGGTTTTTGTTTGGATGGGGGTGGTTTTTTTTTTATTAATTTTTTTAGAATTTCATGAGAATTGGAATTGGAAAACTCTACTTCTCATATATAATTCAATCCTTTAGAATCGACCGGAATTCCAAAACCATGACCTTTTTGTCCATCCAAACAATGGAATTCCAAAACCATGCTCCAATTCCAATTCGATAGCATGGAATTGGGGTTGCCAAAAACACCCTAAGAGTTTGTTTGAAAACAAACATGGAATTAGGGTAGAAAATATGTATTTCCAATTTTCCATGCAATGATGACATATTTTACAACTTTCGGTGTTTGATTTTCCACATTTACCTAGAGTTGAACCTTTTTTTTTTTTCCTTGGAAGCTCTTTTCCACCTTACCTCAAGTTCATTTTCCTTGGGGGGCGGCTAAGAATTAAAACCCTAGTATTTTGCATCATGTAATTGTACCATGGGATTAGAATTGCCAAGATAATGAGGCAATCAAACACAACCAAAAGATGAAAAAGTACGGGTTTTCCAAGTTCTCCATGAAAAACTTTGCCAATCAAACACACCCTAATAATGTTGATGTTCGTTAAAGTTTTTGTGATTTTGTTCTTGAGAATGGCCGTCTTCTGGGCTTATAAAATGTACCTTGGGTACCTGACAAAGGAAAGCAATTCATAAGTGACAATTTATGAGATATTCCAATCAAAAGTAAAAATTAGTGAAGTTACTGAAAAATGGTTTCTGAACCTGAACTAGATGCTGTTAAACATTCCAAAGTTTCTGGTTTCATGTTTTCTCTTGTGGGTATCTTTTAACTGATATTTATCTTTACTTATCAAACAATTTTAAGCTGCATAATGATTCACTCTATTCTCATGTCAGATGTGTCAGAGAAGATCAATCTGCGGTAACAGTTAAATTATATTATCTTAGTAATGGAAGTGCAAGACTAGGATTCTGGTGAGTATTGCTTATTGTTTATTACAATGTTAGATCTCTACTCTAACCACTCCAACCCCCCCCCCCCCCCCCCCAAAAAAAAAAAAAAAAAAACCACCCACACAAGTAACTCCAATTATGACAAAAGCATAATCTGTTCATTTTTGTAGGATACAAGGGAGAGAGTTCTTGCTTCCTGTGGGTGTTGTTCTAAAGGTGAGGTGGTAATAAGCATTTTGAGTTATTTCCATGTTGCTGTTTTTTTTTTTTTGATGAGCATGGGTGTCGGGGCCCCTCCCCCACTAATCCCATGAGACCCTGGTTGCTCGACCAGGAGACGCTCCCAGTGGCCCAAGAAATGTTTCACGCAGCGGGGAATCGAACCTGAGACCATGCGTCTACCCACACAGTCCCAAGTTCGTCCTTACCGCTGTGGAAACCCCTTGGGTCTTTCCATGTTGCTGTTATTGAAGGCTTTCTACAATATTTAACATGAAGTCTACAATAATCCAAGTTCGCAGTCAGTTTGTGGTATTAATTTACATGTCTACTCTCTTTGGCTCTACTAGGAGTCCTTTATTTCCATTTCGGGATATCTCATAATGTTCCACTTTGAATAGCCAAGGGACTAAATCTCATAATATTCAAAACATTCTGGCCTTTGCATTTTTTTTTTCAAAATTGGAAACAAGAGATTTTATGAATAACTGTGGTTGAAATCACAATGAAGCGGACCAGCAAATCCACCAAACTAGGAAATGAACAAGAAAACAGAGGTAAAGAGCTAAAATACAACAGATATAAAATATAGCTTTATGAAAAGAACATAGTTGGGATAAAAATTCTCCACTTCTCTCTTCTTCCTGCCCTACAATTAGCTCTCAAGGCAAAGTACATGTTGACTAATAACCTTCGCCGTTGATACCATGAAGTCAAATTCTTGCTCAAAGGTTTGACTAAAAAAGACACTCTTTCATGTTTTTTTTTTCTAACCTCATTGTTAGATTAACATGATTTAGAAAACCTTCTTGTGTCAAAGATAACTTTTATCATAGGATTGGCAACCAAAAGTGCTGGCAGGGTGGATCATTATAAGCTATAATTCATATATGTAAAAGATGTATATTGGTGTGCTCTAGATGCATGTTATGTATAGAAAATCTTAAACTCACACTTCAATTGTTTTTGGAATAAGTACATGTACTTCAAAATATCTGTTTTGGTATTGTTAAATATAAATTCTTCCAGTTGCTGGAATTCGGTGAGGGACTCCTATTATTTTATTCTGTAGCTAGTTGTGTGGTCTAAAAGGGGAGGTTCATGCATCACTATGCTCATCAGCTCATCTACATTAAATTGATTAGTAGGGGCTGGAGTGTCGAGTGTCATATGTTTTCTTATTTGTTATTATGTAAAGTAGACCTAAACAAACCCATTCTTGTTGAAGAAAACTTCTTTAACTACGGATAAAATTGTTGGCAGCCAGAGAGAGGTAACAGTGTATTAACGATAAGCTAGAGATTAAATCCTGTAATCCATTAATGGTGTTATGTTCCAGATTACTTGTTTATGCAGTCTCCTTGTTCACACAAGTTGTATTTAATTTAGGTTGCTTGGGTTTAGGTGGAGTTGGGTAAGGAGGTCCCAGGGGTTGGCACCCTTTAGCTATAACTATAGGAGAATTTCTAAAGGAAAAGAAATGAGTTTTGGAGCCATAATTTTCTAGTCCTATGAGACTATGTTGGGGTGATAGGTATATTTTGTAATTTAGGTTCAACAGAGTTTTGTTATATGTTATAACTCTGTTAGATATTTGGTGATATAAAGAAGTATTCTTTTGCCTTTTCTTTAGATTGATCTAACTTTATGGATATGCTAGCTATTTATGTTCATGACTTCATAGGAGGGAGTGTAGTCTATCATACGCACCTGAGGTTTATCTATGTAATATTCCTTTATATGTGTTAGTATGTATAGAGGAGTTAGACGATGAACCTAGTTGTGGGTTATTTATTCTCTTCTATGTTCGATACACTCAAAAGTGGAAAAAGGGTGTGGCTGTGTGCTACTATTCTGTTGTTTCTTTCAAGCTATGTTCATTATGCATTGACAAATTTTTTAATGTTGTAAAACAGTTTCTTACTACATGTCCTTGCTGACAGGCCCTTGCTGACACCAGTGATCATGAAATTTATGTGACTTTGACGTGCTGTTACAATGAGAAATACGAGAGGGTAAAGGGATCTGTTGGCACTCAACTAGTTGGTGAAAGGGTGAAAATTATTCTTGATGAAGTTCAGGATTTGTCTCTTTTCACTCGGGAACAGTGTTTGCAGCACATTGGTAGTTTAATAATTAATTACTCATTTAGTTAAATAATCATTCATAATTTTATATGCAGTGATTTCCTTCTTTTTCTTCAGGAGAGCACTTCCAACCTGTTATGGATGGAATGGAAAATGAAAAATATTCTGTTGTAAGTTATGTTTTAGTCATGCTTTTAACTATGGTTTGTTTCTTGGAAAGTATAGGAGGGTTAACACGATCTTTTACAATGCAATTGGTTTAAGGGACTTTCTGTCTCATTTTTTTTTTTATTATTATCTTGAGTTTCTTCCCTTTTGTTTTGTAGGTTGCTGATGCTGTTCTAAGAGACTACATATTTGTCCACCTAGATAATAATCACGATAAATTCAATTTGCTAATGTGAGCTACTTTTTTTTTTTTTTTAAATTTCTTCTTTTATTCTTTGCTGGCGATGTCGCAGCATCTGTTCCTTTTTGTTTTCTCCCTTGTTTCTTTTTTTGCTTTAAAGTATTTTTTTTGGGGGGATTTTTGTCAGCTTTAACTTGTTGATATATTTTATTATTTCAGCTTCATGCTGCAGAAGCTTTTTTCTTTCATAGATCAGACTTCTATGCCGGACAACGCAGATTCATTGCAAAACCAGGAAGTGTTACTTCCAGGCCACTTAATTACTATTTATGTCAAGGTAGAAAGGGGTTGGTTTATAATTGCTCTGTATATGACTATATCTTCATTCTTTCAATAATTGTAAGATGTAAGTACTATTAAGGTGCACAATTGTGATGGATCCGAAATATGAGGTCAAATTCTTTCCCATCTCCAATTTGGTGTATTTTATGCAAGAAAGAAGGGAAGATTATTGACAATTTATTTGCGAACTTTTACGCTTTTCTATTGGAATAAGCTTCAGAGTCAGAGTTGGTAGGAGGGTAGTAATTTATCTGAAATTTTATTATGAACTACTTGCACTTGATTGGTTGATGGTGTGGGAATAGATAGAGGACAAATTGTTTGCGGAGAAATATTATATTGTCTTTGCCATGGCCCTTGTGGTTGAAGTGAAATGGGAGAAAATTTGAGGATAAGGTTTTTGAGAAAGAAAATATTGGGGAGAGTTAAATTCCAAAATCACAAAATAGCTACTGTCACAAAAAGCCATTATAGTGTAACAATTGTGGTTTGCAGGTTTTTTGGGAATTGTAATATTTTTAGAAGTGGAAGGGACTCCAGAGTGTGGGTGGGAGATAAATCTGGTCAGTTCACAACAAAGTCATTCTTCGAGATTATTACACGTTCCACTGTAGCAGGGGATTTTGAGCCTCATGACATGGTTTGGAAGAATGGAGTACCGTCAAAAATGAAAGTTCTGGCCTGGCTTGCTGCGCATAAGAAGGTAAGTATGGCAGATTTGTTGCAGATCAGAAGGCCGTATCTACAATTATCTCCCTTGTGGTGTGTTATGTGCAAGAGGAGTGGGGAAAGCTTAGATCATTTGCTATTGCATTGCTCTTTTGTGCACTCTATCTGGTGCAATATCCATAGTGACTTTGACATGGTTGCTGCTCTTCCAAGTTCATGGCACAATCTTCTTATAGATAGATGGTATTTTAAGGGTGATAAGAAGAAGTCTAAAAAGTTGTGGAGAAGTAGTTGTCTGGCGGTTTCATGGTGTGTGTGGAGAGAGAGGAATTCCAGAATCTTTGAAGGCTAGGAGGAAAATGTGGAAGAGATTTGGCACAGAATCAAGGCATTGGCATCTTTGTGGGCGTTTTCTTTAATGGGTTTGGAGGTCTTTCGGTCTCTGATACAGCTAGAGATTGGAAAGCTGCATTGGTGTAGCAGAGTGGTGGAAAGTAGTATTTTTAGCCTGGTTGTATAGTTATTGCTGTTGGTTGGTTTTAGTGTAGGGTTGGGTAGTTTGTCTTTTTGTTGTGTGTTGAGGTGGTGGATGTCTTCTGTGATTTTTATGTATTTTCTCTGTTTTTTGGGGCTGGCTGTGGACATCTTGTCCACTCTCAGTCTCCCTGTTGCTTGTATTCTTCTTTTTTATATCTATATAATCTTAGTTTCTGATCAAAAAAAATAAATTGTGGTTTGCATAGAGCCAGTTGTATATTTTATTTTTATGATTATGTATTTTGCGTTCTCTGAATTTATTTATATTTTTGTACTTTGTCATGCAATTTATGAAGGTGTTTTTTTTTCCTTTTCTTGTTGTTGTCTTCAGGAAAAGCTACAAGAGTGGCTGCTTAGGGTTAAACGGTTACTTCAAGAAGAAATCAATAAAATTGGCAGTTCCTTTGACTTTAGTAGCTGTATGTTATATTCTTACTCTTATATTTCTCTCACTGATAGCTTGTTAATAGTTTATTGGCTTGTATTATTTCTGCTTTCCCTCTTCTCACCCCACTCGCCCTTAGATTATTTTATCAACACTTGAAATCCCATACTCAGTTGTTTGGTTCAGTCATAGAACTGTTTTAGAATCCAATATAACTTTTATGCAATTTAGAATTCTGAATTCATTGTTTCAAAAACTTTATTTTATTGTGTAGGTGACAGTGTATGTGTGAGAGAAAAAAAAATTGTGAGAGACAGAGATAGGTGAGAGCTTGATAAGATGTGGGCATGTTGAAGAACATGATATACATTGTTGGCCCACTACCTAGCATTTTAAGCTTCTGGGTGAGATGGTTGGTAATGTACTAGAACTTAGGTTTGCAAGGTCTGGGGTTTGACTCCTCCCACTTGCATTGTTTCCCCCTTTGTGTTTGTGCACTAAGTGCAGTTTGGTTTGGTGTATCTCTTCACGTGCGAGTGGGGGTCACACGTGAGGGGGAGTGTTGGGGCATTGTATGTATTGTTGGCCCACTACCTAACTACTTTAGCTTTTGGGAGAGATGATCCCTAACACGTAAAAGAGAGGAGAGAGGGAGGGAGATAAATTTGTATGTTTTTTGTTTGTGAGAGGTTAAAGTGAGTTGTGTGAAGAGAGAGTGCGTGATACATGTTCCATCTCCTTTGTGCATGCTATTATCATCATCATATACAGTTGAGTACCATTTTATACAACTCTGATCTTCATATTTACTTTCATGGCTGTTGATTTCTCCTCATATCTCTCGCTTCAGTAACATGCATCTCTGTAGGTTCTGTTGCCTGGATGTACATTTCTCCCGTCAATATTAATCATATTGTCCTAAATATATATATATATATATACAGATATGTATTTTATATATAGCCAATGTGCTTTCCAAGAGTTTCCTTCCTCAACCTACAAAGTAGCCATAATTTTCGAAGTCTACCTGCTGTGCAATAATGCTAGAAATTTTTTGAGTGGCCAATGGTTACGGAATGCTTGTCGCATTGGGTTTAAAGAGATTATTATAGGGAATTCAGATATCAATGGTTGGTTGCTGTGAGATGAGATGCTTTTTTGTGTGATTTTCATGTTAGCATTGTTGTATTTAGTCTAGGCACCACCCCTAAATGGTGCAGCACAAGGCTGCTGGTTTGTTTAAAACAATGTATTTTTGTGAGAAGTTGGAAAATAAGTTGATGGATGTGTTTAGATTAACTCTTGCTTTTTGGCTTCTTCCATGGAATTTTTTTCTTTGGATGGCAGTGAAGAAATTTTTTCCACAATACATGAAGGAGGATGGAGTACGCTGTACGCCTACTCATAACATGACCATGAGATGGAGTCTCACTACATCCCTCAACTTATTTTCCATCTTCTCATTCAAATTAGTTGTATTTCTTATCATTTTCCATGTTGCTATCACACGGAACCTAAGAGTCTTAAGACTCCTTGTAAGTAGGTTTTTATCTTCTATTTATAATATCCAGATGCAGAGCAGTTACTGTCAAATAATTTATTTGTTAGTTGGCATCATCTTTTGCACGGTGTGTTTGGAAATTCTAATTCCAGAGCTTGGAGTTGGACCCTTGAATTCCCAAATCATTGTTTGGATTGAAGGAGTTGGACCCTTGAATTCCAAAATCATTCTTTGGATTGAAAACATGAGCCTTGGAATTCTAATTCTATGAATTCCAATTTCATAAAGTGAATTCCACGAGAGAATCGCAAAACCAAAACTATATGGAATTGCAACTTAAAACACATAGTCACACTATTACATATATATTACTCTCTTTCGCACAAAATTTTCTCACACATGCACCAATTTGTTTAAAGTTTGGAATTCTAAAAGAATTCTACTAAAGAACAAGACAATGATTTTGGAATTCAAATAGAATTCCAAATGAAATCTACAAATTAACCAAACTATGGAATTGCAGTTATTTGGAACTGTAATTCCAAGAATTGCAATTCTGATTGAATTCCAGTTCTGTGTACCCAAAGACACCCTTGGTGAATTTGTTTCTCAGATAGTTTGCAGTTTACAATGTTCTAAGTGAGAATTTTTGTAACAATAAAATGGTACTGGACTGTGTTAAAATTTTAATAGAATCTTACACAACTAGGTGACATGTAACCCGCTCTTAATATTCTTCTTGTTTTTGTTATTGTTAATTATTTCATTGGTAGAACTTGGTTTGCAAAATTATTGAATTTTGTTATCCATCAAAGCAGCGCAAGTTTTATTCAGATTGATTTATTTATTTCTTTTGGCCTGGGATATTGTAGTAGCTCATGTCAAGAAGGTCATGGATAAGAATTTTCCGAAACACATTGGTTCAGCTGTTGAGAATTTGTTGAAGACTGGAAGAATGAATACACAATCAAGTCTAGACCTGCAGCAGGTATTGATGTTTGCAACCTAATAAAAGAATTAAATCATCATCTTTGTCAAGTTGCAATAATTTAAATATGATGCACGACTTTCAATGAATTTTGTTTGTTAATCTTATTATACGTTGTTAAAAGCTGCTTCTTTTAATTGTTTACAAGTTCAAGCATATTAAAAAATAATTTCTTTACCTTGTTTATCAACTATATTATGGAAATTTACCTTTTCTTAAATACACCAGTTAATGTATTTTGCTCAACTGACAGCAGCTGTAAATTTGCGTGACGTAATGAAGCTTTGACTACTAGAATATTACTTCTTTGATTTAGTGAACAGATAGCGGTGGACGGTTCGTTATTTGGGGAAGCATGGAATTTTAAAATTCCTGTTATATGGGATAATATTTTTTTTCCCACTAGGCTAAAAATAGGTATTTTATTTAGTTTATGCAAAGCCTTTAATTTTATTGATTTGAGTTTGCCCATATAGCCATATAGGTTAAGCTTGTGTAGTACAATTGCTGGTTTGAAATAGAAAGCTAATAAAACTTTAGAAGTAACTCATTACCAATTTTCAGCAGCTGCAAATTACATTCCACCTTAAATTAAAATATCCCTATTTTTTTTTAATTAAAAAAAATCTTTTAAATCTAACTGAAAAAAATCGAATAATTGAGTAGTTAACAAGATAATATCAATGCTATTCATATGACATGAAGAACAGAAGAAAAATAGATATGGTGAAGAGGTACAGAACTGTCTCCCTCCCTCCTTCACTCCCTCGTTAGAGTCATGAAGCTATAAGTCTCGCCAGATCCTTCCTCTTGAAATCAATTGCTTTGTCTGGTAATGGTTTCATTTGAAGTTGCATGGAGCTCTTAGTCGAAGTCTTGGAGTTCATCTTTTGTTCGAAGTTCTTGAAGCTCCTTTATAGGCAAAGGTTATTTCGTGATATCACAGGCGACCTTAAAATTTTTCTCTGTTGCAAGTTTGGGGAACAACACAAAAATGGAAAATATAGCTCATGCCAGATTTTAATGTCCTTTGTATCTGAACTCAAAATGAAACATGTTTTTTTCCTCTAAAACCATAGGTTCTACGATATCCCAGAATGGTAATCATCTACTATTTAAGATTTAAAATTACAAATTGAGCTTGTTCTTATCCTGAATTATCCCATGAAGTATTCAACAATATCCATACGTACTCACATCTAACAAATCAACAAAAAAACTGGATACTCCAAAATATGTATTCTACATGCATCATTGCACATATGAAGAACTAACACTCTCCTTGGGCATGAAAAGTGTCAAAACACAGTCGTCTGATACAGTCCAACATGTTTTTGTTGTAGTTAAAGTATCACCGCTTTTGTTTAACCATTTTATGTTCATAAGATGTTTGTTTCTGATCAAAAAACAAAACAAAATACGCTCCAACACGTTTTTGGGGTTTTGACTCATATATATATATAATTTTTTTAATTCGTATACAAAGCGAAACACAAAAACAGACTACAGCCAAAAAGAAAACAGAATACCAAAAACTAAACAAAAAGCAAACCAAAAACAAACTCGAGGCCAAAACAAGCAGCCTTCAACCAATAGTCTAGGAGAACTGTCAGCCACAAGTACATGAACTGGCCCCAATGGAAGATTTGATGGCCAATTCAGGGGAACTCTAGCTTGCTTCTGATGAATAGCAAGCCAATGCGCTGCTTCATTACATTTACCACCTATATGGACAAAGGAGAATGGAAATGTATTATGGGGAGAATTAATATCCTTGATTGAAGCAATGGAATCATCCCCTGACCAGAGAGAGCCGTTTGAAGGGGAATTAATAGCGTATATGATATGCCTAAAATCAGATTCGACAAATACTAGAGAGGCACAGCCCACCGCCCACTTCACAGCAAGGAGAATGGCCTGAGCTTCAGCGAACAAAGGCGAAGGACACGGGGAAATACGACATATCATCATCAGTGAAATTTCTCGAGGAATAACGCGGAATAAAAGAAGCGGAGCCAAGCGAGAGCTGATAGGAGAAAGTGCCATCACAATTTAGTAATTTACTTAAAACGAGCCTGAACAGGGAGCCGCCCATAAGTGGGGGGACTGGGATTAGACATAAAGTTGTCGATGTTCGATTTCAAAGGATTGGGAGAATTTGCAGAGAACTGAAGAGCGCCCGCCACTGCCTTATGCGGTACTGAGGAGGGGGAAATACCCATCTCCTCAAAGACACATGCATTCCGCGCTTTCCAAGCATTCCAACACAAAAAACTCAAAAGCGAATCAGCTCCCATCGGGCCACAAAAGGATCCCTTTAATGGAACTATGGGAATTGGGTACCGCAAGAGAGACTTATAGCCGGACTTTACCGAATACCGACCATCTTTTTCAAGGGCCAGCTGATCTTACTGGGATGAGGGGAAGAGGGAATGGGGATAGACAAAACCCTCTCTTATAGCAGACTGGAACACAGCAGACAGAAGCTTATATATGCTTAATTGTGTCGTCAGGGATAAGTTCTGAGCGACAACACAATGTAGTCTTCTTCTCCTCTACTTTTTACCACCACCACTAGTATAAATAGCGCTTTACCCCTAGAAGTTCAGTTGCATGTCAATGCTTTTTGGGGGAGTGGTTTTATATAAACCTAGAAATTGTATAGGTTTCCCCCACATAGGACAAAAATTGACCTACTGAATTTACCCCTTCTCCATACTCAACCTTAAACCTCTTCCTTCAGCAGTCTCTGGTGTATATGTTGAGTTTGCAGAAACATCTATCTCGCCTGAAACTCCCCATCGCTTTTCTCTCCTCTTCTCCCATCCCACCAATTCTCTTCCCTAACCCACTGAGATATGGAGCCATCCTACACCAAGCATAGTACCCCAACCCCACCACTGACCAAAATCCTCATTGTCGAAGCGATAGTTCACTTTTGATTCAGGTTTATATTTTTGGTTGGAAAAGGTGCCCTCCGAAGCCCAAGCTCACTCGGGTTCGAGTCTCACTTGCATCATTAGGATTTAGGCTGCATCCCCTCCCCACTTTTTTAGTGATAGATTGTAAAAAAGAGACTTAGACCTTCCTCTTAAATAAAAAAGTGAACTAGATAGGCTAAGTGATGTTACTAGAATGGTAATAAATTACTTTTTACTAGGAAGCCCGAAGCCCAAAATAAAGCAATTTCTCATTTATTGTTAGATGCATGCATCACTTTGATAAGGCACTTGCTTTGCTCCTAGGCTCCAAAGATACCTTGGCGTGCCTTAAGTGTTAAACAGAGTGGGCTTGAGCAACGGTGTGGCTGATGATGATGATGGATGGTGATGGTTGAGGTAGCTAGCACCAAATGTGCTGGGGCAAAAGTTAGGGCTTGTTGCAGGTATATTAGGAGGAAAGAAAGAGATGAGGGTAATTTAGGAAATGTGGTGGCTTTAGTTATAAAAATCTTGCGTATGTTAAAGCTCTCATTTGAGCAAGTTGGCTAGCGGCTAGCCTAATTGGTACCCACTTGGACCTGGGGGAGATACCAAGTTTGAGTCTCACCAAGTTGGGGTGGATTTTAGTTGTTTGTAGTTAAAGGGAGAGACTTAGACCTCCCTTTTACTTTTTAACAAAAAGACACTCATTTTAGGGAGAACTGACTAGGCATAAGGTAAATTGGCATTTTACCAGAAGTCCTGGTTTTGTTCTTTTTGGTGGGGGACCTTGTAAGTTGTAAGCGAAGATGTCTACACTGAGGATCACACTAGTCTTATACCAGGCAAAATGTGCCATGTATTGCAATTGCCTTTTGTTATAGATGCTGTATATTTGGTATTTGAAGTTACTATTTTCTTTTCGTTTTTATAATCTTTGGATCTTAGAATGCTTGAATGAGTTGCCAATAGATTTTTCAATTAGTTTCTGTCTTATTCTGTCGTTTTTGGTTATGACTATATTGCTTCTAAGTTGCTTGGACATTTATTTATGAATTATATTTATCTCAGAGAGCTGGCATGACTGTACAAGCAGAGAAACTTAATTTTCTCCGGTTTATTTCCCATTTCCGAGCTGTTCATAGAGGTGCTTCATTTGCAGGACTTCGCACTACAAGTGTGCGAAAGTTGTTGCCTGAGTATGTATTTGTTTGTTTTATTTTTCGGTTTTACTTGAGTACTTTTATTGTCGCTAATGTTTGTGCTCTTTCTCCCCCCCAAAAAAAACCAACCATTGTGCAGATCTTGGGGTTTTATATGCCCTGTTCACACACCTGATGGGGAGCCATGTGGACTGCTTAATCACATGACTTCTTCTTGTCGTAAGTATTGTCTTCTCTAGTCCATTTTTGAGAAAACACGATTTTGTCTAATAGTAAAAAGTGAGACAAGAGTCCTCATTTAAATGTCCGTTATTTGTCTTGACTTGTGTCCGAGCCAACACCGAACCACGGTGTCCATAACACCATATGTTCGGATGGAAAATTTTAGTTTTGTTTTCTGATCCAAAAAAAAACCCCCACAGTGACATGATGTATCCATGTATTGTTCCCTGGGTGAGAGGGAATGTCATTATCCATGTGCATTTAACTGTCATTCGGAGATATTGTTTCTTTTCGTCATTCGGGTCCCTGAAGTAGAGTTTGGACTTGCAATTTGATGGGCTTTTTTCTTGTTAGTACCCATGTCTCCCACAGTTCCCTATGGTGAATCTTTTTTGGAACTAAGAAATTCGTCTTACAATTAAGGCTTTTGCTTCGTCTTTGATCCTTAATGAATTCAATACCTTATAGAAGAGGAAATAACCCTGAATATCTGTGTCGTGTTCTTGTTCTCGGACCATACTTACTCTCAGATGCTCCTGCATTGTACAACCGCTTGGATCTTGAGTTGTTCTTTAGAGATTTTTGGGAAACAGAATAGGTTAGTCCAGCCACTATTGACGTTTTTCAAATGCGAAGACTATACGTGTGGATATTTAGGAGGACTATATGGACTTGTGGCATGTTTGCAAGTTTGTGAGGGAGTTGAATGTATAGGAATTCAAGCATTTTCTTCTGACCAGTATCTAATGTTGCAGTTCTTGCCGAACATAGTGGTTTATCCAACCATGCTTTTGTCATATGCTATGTAGAGTTTGTCTACCTTGATATGTGGATGGTTGATGGTTGTCCTATGTTGCCAATTTCATGTTTTGCCTTCTATTTGTTTGTGTATTTGTTATTTTGAAAACATCAATTTCTCTTACCATCAGGAAAATATATGTTTTCTATCCAAAATAAAATAAAGTTGTAGTGTTAATGTGGACGGGGAGGGAGTATGAGGTTAATTGCTATTCATTTGCTGAAAGACAAGTGTATCTTTTATATATATACTTCCTACATTCTTCTTCTTGCTGCCTTCTCTATTTTGAGATTAGGAAGAGGACCAATTTATTTCCTCAAGTCTATTGTTAATTTATGTATACTTAATTAGATTGCTTATTACTTATTGAGGTCTTCTTCTTGTAATCAATATAAACTCTTGCTTGTTAGCACATATCCCGGGAATTCAGATTTTTTTTTCTTTCCCTTTTTATCATTTCAGGTGTTACATCATATTATGATTCAGAGGGTCACGTTAGGGACTTCTTGAAGATGCGAATGTCTATTTATTTAGTCCTTATTGGACTTGGTATGGTGCCAGCATTGCCGAAACTTGTACAAGCTGGCCCACCCGAAGTTCTTTCTGTTCTATTGGATGGTCGCGTTGTTGGTTCCATACCAACTAATATAGTTGAGAAAGCTGTCACTCACTTACGAAGATTAAAACTATCAGCAACTTCAGAGGTAGGTTTCTCTCAGAAGAAGAATTTTGTGATGGCTTAATTGCTTTGCTCAAACAGAGAGCCAGAGTCTATATTTATATATAAAAATTTGGGTTATGATGAGGAAACAAAAGTGAATAGAAGGACCAAAAAGGACATAATAGACTGGGTGTTCAAATCCTAATTAAGGACAAAATATATAAGATCCATTATTTATGGGAAGTCAAAAGATACCTAGTTACACCTGATAACCTAATAATAATAGAACATATAATTTCCAACACTTTACAACTCAGTATTCTAAAATTCCCCGTGCCAGGCCGATTATGCCCACCTGGCATTAGGCGGTGGTCTGCTGCTTAGCTTAGCTAGGTGGTCGCCTACTCTGTCGAGATGGCGATTCGGAAGAACTGAGGAAAAATTTCACTCCTTTTGTGTTAAAAATTCTTATTTTTATACTTGGATTAGGATATATATATATGTTTAACAAAATGTCCTTTTTTAAAATAAAGTTAGAATCCTGTGATATTATATTTTTAAAATATAAATAAATAAAAAAGTTTGCTGCCTTGATGACTAGTCCCCACGTAGGCGCGAGGTGCTCTATGGCCACCCTAGTTCTGCCTAGTGCTTTTTAGAACATTGTTCCAATTCCTTTGATCCATCTATCTGCATTTTTTACTTAGACCCCCCTCCCTCTTCTTCTACCCCACCCCAACTTACTGTTGATTATGTATGTAACAGATTCCTGATGATTTGGAGGTGGGATATGTTTCTTTGAGCATTGGTGGAGCTTACCCTGGCATATACCTTTTTACTTCTCCATCTAGATTTATTCGACCTGTTAAAAACATCACTCATCAGCCTACTGAGGAAAGCAATGAAATTGAACTTATTGGGCCCTTTGAACAGGTGACCATTGAAATTTCTTGCTGTGCTGGAGATGCTAGTTTTGTAGCCATTTCGGATGTCATATGCTTGAACCTGAATTTAATGTTCTTCACATCATTGTTGTGAGTTAGGTTTATATGGAAATTAGGTGTCAAGATGGTGGAGATGGAGGACGGAAAAGTATGTTTCCGGCCACCCATGAAGAAATCCATCCAACTGGAATACTCAGTGTGGTTGCTAATCTTACACCTTGGTCTGATCATAATCAGAGCCCCCGTAATATGTATCAGTGTCAGGTACTTTGTCCCATGCTGGTCTATGTTGTACCTCCACTATTTTACATGCTTAATTAACTATCGAAACTTCCACATGCTTTTTAGAATAATTTTTGAAACATATTTAATGTGTTGCAGATGGGAAAACAAACAATGGGGTTTTCTTCACAAGCAATTCAGAATCGTTCAGATCAAAAGCTATACCAACTTCAGGTATGTTCAGATTGTTTCTGTATATGCCACTGATTGTTGTTTTTGTTATCCACTTGGAATGTTGTTTCTTCTTGGCTGTATTGCTTTGAGGTGGACTTCTGGTCCGCCAGAGATGTACTCTGTGTTTTTTTTATTGTTTCAATAAAAGCTCTTGCTTCTGATAAAAAAAATATGTATCTGATCGTTTCTGTATATGCATCTGACTAAAGTGAACTCAATTTCTGTTGCTAGTGCTAATCATCATCTAATTTTTTTTTTTTGCCTTTTTTTTTACTACCCTCCCTGCTTGTTTAATTACCTCATAATGAAAATGGGTTTCTGCAGACTCCTCAAACCCCTATTGTACGAACTAGCGCCTATGTAAAGTATGGCATAGACGAATTCCCATTAGGGACGAATGCAATTGTGGCGGTTTTAGCTTATTCAGGGTAAGACTTTTGAAAACAAGTATGTGTATATTCTCTTTTCCTGCATTAGTATGATGCATCTTTTTATATTATGAAGGTATGATATGGAGGATGCAATGGTTTTGAATAAATCATCAGTGGATCGCGGGTTGTGTCATGGGCATATATACCAGGTATGATCTCTTGCTTATTGATATGGTTGGTGCTCTTATGTGCCAACTGGTTTGACATTTATGCTTTTAGTAGAAATCACGCTTGTTCGAAATCTTATGCTTTTGCCTTTTAGTAAGCTTTTATTAGTATGTTCTTAGCTCAATATTTCATACTTTGCACTGTGCTTTCAACTTGGTTTTCTTGGTTGGTTTTAGAAGTTATGTACTTTGTATTATCAGTCCCATATACCTTGCTTCTTTTTTTCTGAACAAGTTCTCCTTATAGTTATAGACTGAGGCACCAAGCCTTTTACAAATCATGCATTTGCTACATTATTTCAATAAAAATATGTGCATAAAATCTCGGAAGTTTAGCCAATGTTACAATTCATCAAACACGAATTTCAGCCATTGCACTGCATGATACAGCAACCAAAACACAGTTCTAGCCTAATGAAACTAAGATTCGGCCAATAAATTGCCTTTAACTGTAAAATTAAGGCACGTCAAACATGTATACGTTATTCTTTTGTAATTTGTTGGAAATCATATTTTATTTATTGTTACAAGATTATTTAGTGATATTAGGAGCTAAATCTTTTTAGTTATAGGATATGCTTAATTATGAGTTTTTGTCCCACATTGGGATACTCAAATTGAGAGCCACGGGATATATTTATACATAAAAATTAGGGTTAAAAAGTTGAAGCAAAATAAATAATGGGACAGAAATTTAGGAAATCAAATTCTAATTGAAGACTTAAATCTAAAGTATCTCTTATTTATGGGAAGTTATACATCGACATAGAATGCCACGCACTGGTCCGACCAGTAAGATGTTGTTAGCTTTGGTCCCAAGCTCATGCGGTCTTTCGTTTCCCCAAAAGGCTTCTTGCTAGGACTGCTGACCACACTTTTATATCACATCAATTTACCACATCCAGGCTATGTGTGATTATTACCCAATAGTGGTAGCGTGCTAGCGTTTATGGTAGCCCACATGGCTACATGGAGCAGCCCTCCCACAACATTGGGGCTCTGACATAGAGCATAAGAGACGAGAGCACAAACTATTTCAAAAGAAATGTCTCCACAAGAATCTCTCTGTCCAAATAGAGAAATCTCCAGAAGGAAGAAAGGCCGGAACCAAACGTTACATACTAATCCCCCAAAGCATGTTCAACAATTTTATTGAAGAATGCGTGACGGATTGTTGATGAACCTCCACGGGTAAAAAAAAAAGTAGCGGATTAGGCAGAAGGAATCTTGTCTTTGTATTACAACTCCAATTGTGGATTTGCACCTCAGGATTCTGAAGTCAAAAAATTGAAGAACTCTATTTGTATCAATAGTAAGTCACTATATAGGATTATCGCACTAGAGGAAAATAAAGATGGATGTTCTAGCCTGCATTTAGAAACACAAGAATTAAGAACTAGAGGAGTAAGGAATTACTTTTTGCTCTTCTGCACTGCTGCCTTTGGGTACTTGTGCTTGGAGAAAGCTATTATTGGAGTCCCATCTATGTTTGATGGATTTATTTTTGGGATCGTATGCTTGTGGATTCATGTGCATAATCTTTGGGTTCATGGTATGCTGTGATGTGACCATTTTGCTTCGGTACCCTTTTTCTTAACCCCATATTGCAGTTAGTTTTGCTGGAATTTGCTGCTCCTCAATATTACTTCTATTATATTATTGGGCTTCAATGTTATTAGTTGTTAATTCACTCTCCCGGTATCTCTTTTCTTCTTTATGGTCTTGTCAACAAGGTAGTCGTTATCATGTATCAGAATCATATCGTTTTTCGAAAAAATTGTACGCATATTGTGACCAAACGCAATGGGTCGGTTCGGGTTGTTTTCGTGTTGGTTTTCTCGGGGTTCGGTTGTTATCGTCTCGGGTCTAAGTGAGTGGTTTTTTTATCGGGTGTTATCGTGTTTTGGGTATTATCGTTTCAGGTCTTAACGAATTATTTGATATGACCTGTTTTTACACGGGTTCTAACAATTTATTATCATGTTACTGAATATTAATTGACCGGACCTGTAAACTTATCGTGTTTTATTGGTTCATCAGCAATACGACCCGAAACTGTTAAGGCTTCACCCATTAACTTATAACTCCGTGTCGTCTTATCGTGTCGGGTGTTGTTTTGCCAGGTTGATGTGATGTATTCTAGGATACAGTTTGACTTAGATATTTATATAAATCTTTTATCTTTTATACATTAGCACTTCGTACATAAATACATTTGTAATTCTATAAATATTCCATATTAATAAAATTCAGGGAGTCTCCCCCTTTTCCTTGAAAAAATTAATATCAATAATTTTATAAATATAAATGATAATTAGTTTGCCTGACTCGGACCTTAGGCATGTTTAGATAAACAAAAATACGTACCAAACGTAACAGTTAGATGTATAACTTATATTGAAACAGTTAGATTTATAACTTATATTAAACATTATACATAAAAAATGAATATATTGAAACGGTTTTTTTCCTTTAGTCCACCTTGCAATTTTGGTCATTTCATTGGGTTTTTTGGCTTATGGCTTTGGAGATGGCCTTGTTGTAATCTCCCACCTTTTTCTTTATTTATGCTATTACTCTTTTGCCCTTGCAAGGGCATAGAGGACTTATTAAAAAAAATAAAAATAAAAAATAGAGTGAATTGACTGTGCAACTATTGCTGCTAAAAGAATATAATGCATTATTAAGTTCATAACTAACATAAGAACCTAAAAAGCATGTAACTAAGTTAAACTAATCGGCAATTTGACCGATTAATCGCCGGGTTAGGCCTATTTATCACAGCGGGGATTTTCTACAAAAGACTAGGGCAAATCCAATCGGCTGAGTGGAGACTAGCGTCTGGATTAATCGGGAATTAATCCCGAATTTTAGAAAGCTGCTAATTATTGCCATTAACTCTACTTATGGTTAGAAGTGACTTAACACTTAACAATTTCAAGAAAACATTATCGTCCGATGCACGGCTATATTGCGATACAAGACCTATTGTGTGATACACCAAAATTTCCGGTACAAATGCAATACCTATCTTTTTGTTCACGATACGATACTTATCGTGTTTCGTACAATAATTGGCGGATGTTGGCCGTCAGACCATCATACCCTAACTTGATCGTTAACACACAGTTGATTTCTTAACACACAGTTACATCTCTCAAACTTTGTTCTCGTGGCAACACTTCTGATCTTGAAGTCTTATATAGGAATTTAATTCCCATCGTACTGTTTGGTTGTCATCAATAACCTATCCTATATAGGTGTTCAAAGTCGCACTTCCTCTATTCAATAGGTGTTTAAAAGGACACCTTAATCTCAATAGGAGTTTAAAAGCACACCTTAATCTCGGTAGGAGTTTACTATAAATTTATAATCACATGCTATTTACTATTTTAGTTAAGTCTAGTTGTAAGATCTACTTGGTATCAACTTGAAAGTATCAACTTTTTTGATGCATTCAATCAAGGATTCTCTCCATATTTGATCCTTTTAGCTTTGCCTGTAAACTCACTTGTATTCTATTGTTTAAGATATGTAGATACAATTCTCTTATTCACTCACTACACTTTTAAAACGATCTATTTTCCAAATGTTGTTGTACCACCACACCTCTATGCGCTTTGTGCACTCCTTTAAATTTTTTAACTATTTTTACAAAGATTTGTAAATTTGAAGCAAACATGAGTGCGTGTTGGTAACTGTTGAGTTTTGTAGCACGTTATTCAATCTGTCCCCATATACCCGAAACATATATCTAGACACTACATGCGAGATTGATAACACAAATCAATGTTGCCTACTTGTATGGTTCATAACCGTGTATGTTTCGAGTTTCAATGCCTTAATTTTAGGAGCTGGTGTTTGCAGACTGAGACGATTGACTTAGCTGAACAACGGAGCAACTCAATTCATTCGCAGAGAAGGTTTAGAAGAAGCTATCTTGACAAGTCCGGGGATTCTTTAATTGATGCAGATGGTCTTCCATATGTTGGGCAGGTTGTTAGCCTTCTATTATTTAGTACTTCCCTTCTGATTTTATGATATCGTCATTTATTTTCTAGGATTGTAACCAACTCTGTGACTACTTGCATATAGACAATAAGACCAGGTGAACCATATTGTACCATCTATAATGAGGTGACAAATACGACGACAAGTAAAAAGTTAAAGGGGACAGAACCGGTTATTGTTGATTATGTTGCCGCTGATGTGAAGAATAAAAAGCATCTAGAAAAGGTAGTTGTGTTTTTGTTTGGTTTCAATATTTTATCTGGGTTACATTTGTTACCATGTTTATGATCAATTCTCAGAGGGAACCCCTATTTAGAGTTTGGCCCTCTTTCTCTGTATGTCTATGTTTCCTTCACAGATTGTCTGTACACTACAAACATATTCTGGGTGCATGAGAAATCAGGCGGGATGCTTCAGGTTATGCATATGCATTTCAAAATGCTTTCTTGGAACATTGTTGAACTACTATAGGCTTTCGCTATCCAGGCATGGTTTTTTAAGGGAGGATAGCCAGCTCAGACTTCAAGGCTATATCAGCCTTGGGTTGTTCTTCCGATACACTTTCTTGAATTGCTAGCATGGTTTAATGTGGGCATGAGTTTTAGTCTTCGCGGGCAATGTAAAAGAGTCTTTCCGGGGATTGTAAACTGCAACTTTTTGATCACTAACCCATTTGATTGCGTAAATTGCCTAATTTTAAAATTATTTCACTATAAATTAATGAGTTGTAATTTGTGCATTTAAAAATTAGGCGGCAATTTCACATTTTACTTAAAATGGCTTAGTTTGAGTTTTCATGATTCAACTTGAATGATCATGTCTCTTTGACTTCAATTTTCACAACCAAACACAAATAAATGTAGAAATCATAAATTGTCTAATTCACAATTTAAGGGTCAACCAAACATACCGTAACTAAATTGATAGAATGTAAGTAGAGTTTGAGGAATGGGGACATACGAATCCTTGGTCTGTTCTTGTCCAAACTTTGTGACATTTTATGCGAGTGTGGTTGCGGATGGACTTAAACTTGTATTCACCTGCTTGTGGTCCAAGTACTTGCAGTTGGTCCAAGTGTTGGCCCTCATTGATGAAATTGGATGTAAACATTCTATATATATGATAAGAACATGTTTACCAGGAAACTTTTGTAATTATGATTAATCATTATTTATGGGAAGATCACACATGGCTGATAGCAGCCTGTGGAAATAAGCCGATCATGGTTCCATCTAGAAATTATTCCTTTTTAGGATGTCCCAAATTAAGAGTCTGGTTATAGGGGCTGACCCCGTCTAGATGGGCAGACTTCATTGTCATAAAATGGAGATTTAAGCAGCATGGCAAGAAAAATAAAGTGTTGCAGAAATTTTTTATGATGGCTGTAGCTTGGCTAGCATGGCTTGAAAGGAATAGAAGAGTGTTCGAAGATAGATGGAGTAGAACAGAGGAGTTATGGTGTCATGCTTGGTTTCTCGTGGGTTTATGTGCAAAGGCTTCAAATATTTTTGACAGCACAGACCAATACTTACTCTGTTTAGATTGTGGTAGTTGCCTGGGATGGTACTTTGTTTAGTTAGCAAGGTGTTTTGTTCTTATTCTAG
The DNA here is from genome assembly GCA_021464415.1 of Lonicera japonica. Classification (NCBI taxonomy): domain Eukaryota; kingdom Viridiplantae; phylum Streptophyta; class Magnoliopsida; order Dipsacales; family Caprifoliaceae; genus Lonicera; species Lonicera japonica. Next base: position 140,155 of record JAKCWG010000519.1, on the reverse strand, counting down.
ATTTTTCAATTTTGATTTCCAGAGGATGCCTCATCCTCTGAATCATAGCGATCTTTGTAATGACTTTCACTATTTTTGGAATAAAATTATTTGTTTCCTATCAAAACAAAGATTCTGGTTTCTTTTTTTGGACATAATCAACCAAATCTCATGATACTAGTGGAATTTAAAAAACATGAAATTATATTGATAATTGCTATTATAACTGTGTGGTAACAAAGTAAAGGAACTGAAAACAATAGACATTTTTCTTGTTGGAATGTTGTGAATAGTTGTCAAATATATTAGTAGCGTTCACATTAAGAATAATCAGGAATATTATTGATTCAGAAGCATATCAAATGTCATGTCCAGTCCAGCGCGGTAAGATATTGTCCACTTTGGGCTTGAGCCTGCACATTTTTGCTTTTTATCCCCTAAAGGCCCTCTTTTAGGAAGGCCTAGTGACCACACATGTATAGCACAATGGCGGACCTCACTCAGGCGATATGGGATGTAACACCCATAGCGGTGTAGCCTGCCAACGTCCACTGCAGCTACACCAGGGTACATATAACAGCCTGCCCGCAACATTAGTGTCTTTATGTCTACCTCTTATGGCCTAACGTCCTCATTGGCACACTTCCAGTTGGGTTTCCCCTATGATACCATTATGTAACATCCCGGTCCAACCCAGAGGGATATTTTCCTCTTTGGGCTTGAGCCTGCACGGTTATGCCTTTTATCCCCAAAAGGCCTCTTTCGAGGAAGTCTAGTGACCGCACATATATAGCACATCAGCTGTCCTCACCTAGGTGATGTGGGACGTAGCACCCATAGTGTGTACTCTGCCAATGTCCACTGCAGCCACACCAGGGCACATACAGCAGCCTGCCCACAGCACCATGTTCATTACATCCAATCTTATCATGAAAGATATGACTGCATAGTGCACGCTTTTGTTGCGATATGCAAACACTAAACTTCTTGGTCTATATCTTTTACCTTTTATGAGCAGGTGAACATACGTTTTCGCCATCGCAGAAAACCTGTAATTGGCGATAAATTTAGTAGTAGACATGGGCAGAAAGGTGTTTGCTCTCAGCTGTGGCCAGATATTGATATGCCCTTTAATGGAGTTACCGGAATGAGGCCCGACCTTATCATCAATCCACATGCCTTCCCATCAAGGATGACAATCGCTATGCTTTTGGAATCTGTTGCTGCTAAGGTACTGTAAATTTTTTGTGCTTAAATTATATATTATTTTGTAGTGTTGATATTACACTCGCAGAAGATAAAAGCAACTTTACTAGCCTTTTGATTTTCTTTATGTTGTAAATATTATATCCCTTTTTTGTGTGTATGCTGAAAAATATAATATAATAATTAAATAATAAAAGATACATATTATTGGCAGCATGTATAATATTTGAAATATTTTTGACAACACAAGCAACACACCAACACCTACACTGTTTCAGTTGCTTGGAATAGTTGCCAAGAAGAAAAAGGCAAAGTAAGTGTTCAAATGCACTTGTTTTTAGAACACGTCTATATATTTTTTTTCGAATCTCATTTGTGTAGTGAAGTTTTTTTCTTCTGGTACGAACAAATTTGGATTCGTGCCTCCTCAATTTAAGTGTAACATACACGGTGGGATTTTTGCGAAAATACATTTTCATCTGACTAAAACTTAAGGGTCTTATACTGAGGGGGTTTCCATTAACGTGTGAATTGTTTGGATAGCTATATTGCCAAAGCAGTTGCAATGTAGAAGACTACACCAAGCATTTGCTTTGGTAGAAGCTGAACTTGCTAGGGCAATAGCATATTCTTCTTGTTTAATTGTTCTTCCCCTTCAGAATGAAGATTCCAGGGACCTAATGACAAAGCTCACACGCATGATGTAGTACACTTAGGGGCGTGCATCGGTCGAAACCAATATTTCGTTATAGTCCACAAACTAATTCATTCCAACTTGGTTTTATATTTTGAGCAGCCAATCCAATTCAAGGTTGGATAGGATTGGTTCGAAACTAATCTCTTTTGTTTAAAGATTATTCAATTTTCAATAACACCCAAAATAAATCTAATCAACAATACAAAGAACAAAACAATATTAGCAAAATTAATAAAAGATAAAATTAGGATTTGTTTATTAGGGTTGTCTATATGTAGCAATAATAAGGTGCAGCAATGCATATATTAGTAACTTAGTGTATTATAACGATAACTGTTAAGAACCATCTATCTCAAAAGCTTAAGCTGTTAAGTAGTGGGCCAACAATGTATATCACGCCCTTCAACAATCCCCCTCAAGCGCCACCACCACCACTCGCACGTGGAGAGACAAACCAGAGATAAACCAAACCAAAGGTGCGCAAAGGTGCACTTTGTGCACAAATAACAACATGCATATCGCACAAACACAAAGGGGGAAACAAAGGCAAGCGGGAGGATTTGAACTTGAAACCATGCAGAACTTGAGCTCTGATACTATGTTAAGAACCATCTATCCCAAAAGCTTAAGCTGTTAAGAGGGGGCCAACAATGTATATCATGTTCTTCAACAATAACCATTTATGTGGTAACGTGTCATTCTCAAGTGAGATTGGAATGGATCGGGTTGACATTAGCTTCGTTAAGGTGAAAACCAAACCGATCCAATGTTTGGTCGATTTCTAAAATGCAAACCAATCCAATCCGCTAGCTTCACCGAATCCAATCAAAATGGGATTGGATTGATTAGTTTGAGTGGTTTGGGTTGGATTTTGCACACCCATAAGTACACCAATCGTATCAGATGTTTGTGTGTAAATTAATTGCATACCATTTTTACGCTCTGAACTTCTCGTCACCTTTTTCTTCACTAATTGCGTAGACGTAGATTTATTCACATAATTTTCCTATGTGCTTTTCTTGGTTTCTTTTTGGGTGGGTGTGTTGTAGGGAGGTGCCTTGCACGGGAAATTTATTGACGCAACACCGTTTGCTAGCTCAGTTAAGAAGGATAATAATAATGATGACGATTCATCAGAATCGCTTGTGGATGATCTTGGTTCGATGTTAACTACTGCTGGGTTTGATTACTATGGGAACGAGGTATTGTATAGCGGAGTTTATGGGACAGAACTAGAATGCAATATCTTTATTGGCCCCGTTTATTATCAGCGTCTCCGCCATATGGTTTCAGACAAATATCAGGTACTTGCGTGATTTCAATTGCTGAACGACAATATTCTTATTTTTCTTTCTTGGGCTTTTTTTTTTCCTTTGCCCTCTGTTTTTGATGCAAACTTTAAATGATCCCGTGTTTTCATAGTCTTTAGATTCAGGTGGATTTAAGTAGATAAAAGGGTTGGGTAATTGTCTCCCTTTAATTTTAGAATTTTTTTTTTATTAGTAAAATACTAAAATTCTTCTTAAAAAAAAATAGTTGTATTTTAGTCAAGTTTCCCCCCTTTTAATTTTGAGGAAAAAAAATATTGTTAATATTAATTTTGGCACCCCTATTTTATTGAAATTAATTTATTTCAAGAAGTTTGCCCAACATTGAATAAAATCTTGGCTCTGCCCCTGATTAGACTTTGCCCCGTACATGTGGTGGGGGATCTCAAAGGGACGCCCTTCTCTATGAGTTAACATCTATGATAGAGAAATCTCGCATCTTTGATAGAAAAATCTCCATTTTGCATTATATCTAAGGGATTCCTTGGTTCGGGCCGAAGAACATAGCTTCATTGAGATGAAGAACATTGCCAGAACGAGATGAGAAAGAGATCGTACCAATGTCTGAAATAGAGAGTGGGGTGTGGTTACAGAATTTCGAAAAATTGGGGGACAAATCTCTAATATTTTAACTTAATCCATTCACTTAGTAGTGGAGAAATTGGTTTTTAGTTAATTGTATTATGTCAATACTTGAAGGTTCGATCAACGGGGACAGTAGACCAGTTAACCCGACAGCCAATTAAGGGAAGAAAACATGGAGGAGGTATTCGATTCGGAGAAATGGAAAGAGATTCGCTATTAGCACACGGGGCCGCCTACTTGCTACATGACAGGCTACACACGAGTTCCGATTATCACGTGGCCCATGTTTGTTCCCTCTGCGGAAGCATACTTACGACTAATCTGGTCCAGCCTCAGAAGAGAGCGGCCCGGGAGATAAGTGGGCTACCTCCTGCCAGAGCCCCAAAAAAGGTCACCTGCGTAGCTTGTGCTACCAGCAAAGGTATGGAGACTGTGGCATTGCCCTATGTCTTTAGGTATTTGGCTGCTGAATTAGCTTCAATGGGCATCAAAGTCTTTCTCCAGTTGACTGATGGTTCTGCTGCTGATGGAGCGTGAGGACATATATATTGAGCAACGCGGCGCTTACCGGTTTTATTTATCAGATATTTATACCGGATGCATTGGTGGGTTGTACATTTTCGGAATGTGCAACTCATTAATACACGTGGTATGATTATTGTCATTAATACACATGGTATGATTATTCGGTAAATTAAGCCCGTAAGAGTATCATTTTCCATGTATACTTACTACTAGACTAGAACATTCAAAATCAATAGCTTTTGCTTCTTTCTCTTTCGCTTTCTCCTTTGATGATGTTTTTGTTCATTCTTTTTTCTTTTACTATTTATCTTCAGGGGGTTTTATTGTAATAGGAATGAATTTTAAATGCCTCATTCCAATTGTTGTTGAGTACCTATTTATTATTGATGTACTTTTGTGGAGAATTTGGTAATTAGTTTTGCAATGGAAACCCATTAGTTATGATGGATAATGCAATACCACATCGCCTCATGAGGTAGTGAAATTATTTAATCCCATTAATGTAGGATAACGAAATAAAAATACATAAAAGTGTAAAATTATTATTTTGTTATTTTAATTTAGAATTCTTTGTCCGCCTTTTTTAAGCTACTAAATTCATTCTCAAAATATAAATTTATTTTCACATTGTATGTATTTATTTTGATATTAATCTTTATTTGATACTTAAAAAATAATGTAGAAATTACATCTCAACCTGATGTATATGAAAATCAGGTAACCAATTCAAATATTTTTTAATGTAAAAACGGGGTATTTGTTAAAAAAGATGCAACTATTAGCACTTCAAAATTTGTTTGCAATGTATCAAAACTGTTACATTATGTATATAAAATTTCATTGAAGACTTCTTTTGTTAAAGGTATGTCAAATATTGTGTTTTGGTGTTCTTTAGTACCATTTGGAGTGATAATCATAGCCTTAACAAAAATACTAATATTGGTTCGTTAACAAAAATTGCATTAGATTAGATTATTATATATCATTATCCAGACTTTTATTTAATAAACTAATGTGGAATTGCACCAAAAGGGGACTAAAGTTTTCTATTAACTAATTCTTATTGGAAATGCCACTTATTTAATCAAAACCGTTTTATTACAATTGATTGTAATTAATCAAATTTTTTTTAATTTGATTGCATTGCAATTAATCAAAAAGTTAAACGGATTTGGATTAATAAAGGCCATTAAGGCCACGCTCTTCATGAAGTGTATAAATTGGAGATCTCTTCCACTGGGACACACGCCAATTAACGAAATTCTCTTTCAAAGCTATTGCATTTTTTCTAGTCTTAAGTCTAGGTTCAATTTGATATCGTTTAAAAACAAAGTTCAATTCACAAATGAGTAACACTGTGTTAAGGTAGATATTCTTATATATGACACCATTAGCGCAAATGAGTAACACTGTGTTAAGGTGTAAATACTCTTATATATAACACTATTAGCGAGCCTCAAAATTGTATGATGAATAAGACTTGGTGTTCAATTTCCTTTCTCTATTCTCATTAATTTTTGCATTATTATTTAAGTCGGCCATTTTGCTAACATGAGCAACTTCATTACCCGACCTTGACACAAAATTAAGTAGAAATGGATGCATATATAGAGAAGCTAATCACAAAAGGGAACAAATTAAATCAAATCAAATTCAAGTAATCCCAATTGGCCTGGTGACCGAAAATCGACCTTAAAGTAACAACATCAAATTGACCAAAGGCAATCCAATTCAACGGCATATATGTATCCTTACCAAAGAAATCACCCCGTAGCAAATCACAAAATCAAATTGCTTGCTGCTCGATCCCAAAGAAAGTTATTGTAAACAAATTAAGCTAGCTCCCTGCATGGCTTCACAATTAATATAATTTTTAGACAACTTCATATTGGACTAGTTATACTCAATGTCGACTCCATTTAGTCAAATATAAGTTTTTTTACTCCGAATCCTCCCCCCCCAAAAAAAATCATCGTATTGTTTATTTGTCTTTATTAAAACATACAATAGATAATAGGGTATTTTATTTACAGAGTCTTTCATTAATTATATGTTTATTTCATTTGTTTTTCTTTCCTTTATTATATCTAGGGTTTAGTTTGTATCATGTATATATACCAATGTACGTACTTTTGGAGTCTTTATAATAAGACAATTATCAACACAACTTTCCCATTCTACTTTCTTTTTAACTCACAATTCAACTTGGTATTAGAGGGCTCTCAGAAAGATCCTCAAATGGGTCGCCCGCATGAGGGACTTGATCTTTTTTTTTTGTATATAATTTTATATACAGTCCCGTTTTACTATGCGCACAATAAATATTCATTGAGAACAGTGCTCTTGTATAGTGCGGTAAACAATGAAATGGATAGCATTTTCGATGAAGGGTGATATGGTGAAAGTGAATACTAGCATTCTTGTAATGAATAGTGTTTTGATGAACAATGTTTTTTAAGTGAAAAGTGTTCTTGGTTTAGTAGTCGGCTGGTCACATTTGTTGCTGTTACAAAGGGTTAAAAAAAACCCTATTTCTAGAATTTCAATATGGTACCAACATATTTCGAGCCAACCTCAGTTTGTGATTCGTACCTTCCCTTGATATTTCCTTGGTCTTGCATCATTCTATTTTGAGGTGGATTTGGTACAATACTGCACCGTACTGTATGTATTATACCGAATATTTGGTTTGCCAAAATCTAATACTACTATCATACCAAAATTTTTGGTACAATATGGTATGGTGTATTGCCAAAAAATCAAGCTTTAAAAAAATAAAAAAAATTCAACATAACATATTCTTGCCATGAATTGCCACTTTAGTAATTGTAAATTGCATCATTTTGCTCATTATTATAACACAATAGATGTCACTTTAATAAAATATGAATTCACTATTCAGATTATGTTTAATATAAGTATTATTTCCTTTTAACACCTTAAAAGGGGTGACAAAGGACAATTAAGAGGGTAGCATTACAGCAACACATTTATTCATTGTTTGAACTCACTAACATGGCTTAATTTGGATATTGAGTGTCATTTTGGGAGTCAAATTAAGTAATTAGTTCAAATTAGTTAGCCATTTTCATATTTAAACAAATAACATTTACCTGAAGAGAAACGAATAAAGAAAGTTATCAGAAGTCTAAATAAATTAGAGGAAATGAAAATTATAGTAGTGAACATAGAGAATGGAGAAGAGAGAGAAAGATAGAAAGAAAGAGTGGGTGGCTCCGTAGATGATTTTTGGTAAATTACTAAACTCTAAAGTTACTAAAGACTGAAGATCATTTAGATTATGTAATTTAAACTGTCCGTTGTATCATGTATGTGAAGTTAATTGTGAGATATTTTATATTTGGTATTCTGGTAGTATTGGTACAATTTGGTATGGCACGGTACAATATACCATGGTAATACCAATATTTCGGTACGGTATGATATATTATTAATGATTTTCTGTACAAATAACTTACCATAATATTTCAATACGATATAGTACCGATTGATAATGTACTATTACCAGTACGGTAATTATGGTACAAAATGCCACTCCTAATTCTATTATTCTTAAAGCCACATAGCATCCTCTTTAGTCTATTATTACTTTGTTGATTGTCTTCTATACCCTTTGTTTTTCGTATTTTATTATCTCATTTGTTGATATGATTTTATCACTCTGATTTGTTCCACCATTTCGTGTTAAAGGGTGTTTCATCCTTTGTCGATATGATTTTATCACTATGAGTGATGGAATTCTTTTTACTTCATAGTTGCGACATATATGTTATGTTGAAGTTGTGATGCAACTTAATCTGTGTGATGAATGATAAAGTACTTGTTGATTGGTGTTTAAAAGTACACTTTGTGTGTTGTGCCATTTTAAATGGCTTTGGTTACGGGTGTTGATGACTTTCGATGGTGATTTACTACATCAATATGATGCTCCACTTAATTGATATGCTATTGTGGCTATGTCAAGTTTGGCATGTTTGTTCAACATGTTCCAACTTGAGGGAGTGTGGTGAAAGTTAATACTTTATTATTTGTTGGAATAAAATTTTATTTAATGAAATTTTGTATTAGTTATGCTATTTTTATTTATTTTCTTTATTATATCTTAGGGTATAGTTTGTGTCTATATATATACTCACTTTGAAAGTTTTTGTATTAACACAATTATCAATGGACCCCTCTCATTCTTTTTTATTCTTTCTTCCGTATACAATTCAACTAAAAATGAAAACTCAGGGAGTTAAAGTGAAGGATTAAATCCCAGTTTTCATTATATTTTCCGAAATTTAATTCAGTGTGTTTTATGGTATCTTAACACCCAAAACAATAATTTTGAAATAAATCCATCTATTACAAAGTATTTAGATTTTGGTCGATCCAAGTAAAGAACTTCCTAGCTAGAGATTATATAATTAGTTCTAACTTTGAAAAATAACTAGATGCAGGTCCTGCAACATCAATAATTGTTGTAATAGAGGATGATTTATTACATTAAAAAAAAAAGAGTAAGATTCTTCTACAAAATATATTTACTTTAACATAAAATAATATTTTTTTTATGTTTGTTTGAAGGTTCACTCCCCACATAAAATAATGAAATTCTAAGATAATACTTTGGTTATAACGGATTAATATAATGAAGAATATTATATGGACACCTACCTTTTTAATTAATGTACGATGATCACGCTAAATGTATCACATTTTTATGTCGAATGCATATGTCCTTCGGTGTTAATTATAATTTAACAATTGCATGTGTTTGATTGTACACTATTGTGTTTCAGCTATTGATTGTTAATAGTTGATGAACTACGTTTAACAGTTTGTTGAACTAATACTGACAATAATTGTACATTCATAATAGTTGATCAGTTTTGTCACAAATCAAAATTGGACATTTTTATAAAATCTTTTATGGTATGAATCAGATTATGAAGTTTTTGAAGGGGCAATTTAGAAAAAGCATTTTGATACTAACTATTTTGAAAATTGGTCCATTACCCAACTAACTTCTTTAATTAAAAGTTTGATTTTGACTTAAGCCCATCTTAATTTCTAATCTTGCCAGCAATTATACACAAAATTACTATCAAAAGAAACCTCTGGACCGGTCGTTCTAAATCTTCTCCTTTTGACAATTTGGTGATTTGTAACCAAAATTCTTCCGCACGAATTTGAATCTCATCTAACATTTTTGTTGCCAAAACCATAGAACTTGTAATACATCACGGAATAAACGTAACACAATACAAAATTCTCTTTCTCTTACAACATATAATTTAATCTAATCACTTTCATAAAAAATTCAAAATGAACCTATTTTAAAATTTTTCAATCCGTTGAGCCTAGTTAAAAAGTGCTATAAAACCCGATTGCTTTAAATATGGGTGGTGTTATTTACGACCCCTAAATGTGTCACAAACACTTTCTCTAAAATTTAACTAAAAACACATTTTAACACCTTCTTATTTATTACAACACCCCCTCTATTACTTGATGTTAGGCGAATGCTTAGCAACACACTTTCCTCATGTGAGCGGAGTTTATGTAAGTGCACTCGCCTCTTATTAGGCTGGCTTTATTTAGAAATCACTCCAGTAATCCATTGCCTGATGTTAAACGAGTTCTTATAAATAAACTCTCCGCAAGTGAGGCGAGTGTGTGTGACTATACTAACCTCTCATTAGACAAGTCTTAAGGGGGTATTAGTGATTAGAAATTTACCTTAAAGGGGTATTTGTGACAAGTATGAGGAGTGTAAATAACACCACCCTTAAATATAAGTTGCAAACCAACCAAGGAACGCGTCCTAAATTTCTGTTTTTCAAAATTCATAAAAAAATAAAATATATCTGGCAATGATTTTTAAATTTTAAAAATGTAAAAAAATAAAATTTAAGAATTATGTTGCTAAAATTTAAAATGTTTTTGAATGGTACATAGTGCATTCGTCATAAGTCATGACTTGGGGATATTTATTGTTGCCTCCAAGTGCATAATGGAGAAGTTTTAAACATTAAGATATGCGCTAAACTGTTTGGTTTTTTTAAAACATTAAGAATAATGGCTATTATTTGTAATAATTAATCATTTAACATTAAAATGTATTAATTTCACCGAATATTAAATGTTAAATTTAAACCACTGCATTATATTAATATTAGAGTCTAATTTAAAATACAAAATGAACAACATTTTTTAGAATTTAAATTCAACATCTTTAATAATCAGCATTCGGTAAATAACAAACGCAACCTCATTATGTATATACATAATATGTGTGTATATATATATTACCATTACCATAAATGTTCTGGAGTTTGGGGGTTGAACAACTTTCCGAAAATGAACCATTTAAACCTAGACTGAGAGATTCCTTTTATCCAAAATCAGAAAGACAGCTTTATTCCCTAAAGCAACAATTCATCATTAACCCAAATCCATCCATTCAATATTATACAGAGAATTTTTGATTTTTGTACTCCTTTCTAGAGAGAGAGAGAGAGAAGTAGAACAAGAAAGGACATGGTGGTAGAAGATGAAGGAGAAGAGAGCAAAAAAATAAAACCCAATAATAATAATAACAATAATATTCTTCTGAGTAAAAAAAGATCATCAGAGCCAGCCATAAATTGGTTGACAAATTTCCAGAGAGATCTGATGGCTGGGGCTGTAATGGGTGGTGTGGTGCACACGATTGTGGCCCCAATTGAAAGAGCTAAGCTCCTTTTACAAACCCAAGAGAGTAATATGGCAATTCTTTCTTCTCCTCATAGGAGATTTAAGGGTATGGTTGATTGTATTGTCCGTACGGTTAAAGAAGAAGGGATTTTGTCTTTGTGGAGAGGGAATGGGAGCAGTGTTCTCAGATATTATCCCTCTGTTGCCCTCAATTTCTCACTCAAGGTACTAATTATTATGATTTTTTATTTTTTTTGTCAAAATTGTGTTATTATTTGTTTGTGTTTAGTTTTGGTTCTTGGGTTTGTTGTTAATGGAATAGAGTTTAATCAAGGGCAAGCAAGAACATGATTAGGTAGATGAATCACAATGGAGGTCATGCTTAACACCCCTCCCTCACTTGTGGCCCCATACGCGCACGTGGAGAGCCAACAAGAACATGATCAAGTAGAGAACAAATTGACCTCACGTATGACCCCGTACTTGCACCTGGAGAGCTGCATGAGCAATATTAGGTAGAGAACAAACATAAACAGGAATAACAAACGGAAACAAGAATAACAGATGGGGATGGAGGTAAGAAAGCGTGAACATTGGACGTCCAAGACAACTGAGCCATGATACCATGTTAGAAACCATGTCGTGGGAAAAGGAACCAATAACACAGTTTACATTTATGGGAACTGTGTTAACCTTCATGCATTCACGCTAGAATATGCCGAAGATAGGTAATTGATAAAAGGGGCTACTGTGTTGTTGATTGGCTTGACTTGAAGAACGATGATATGATATTCCATCTGCTGTTGTACTTCCTGCCAAGGATGAAGGTAAAGAATGTGCTTCTGAGTTTTTTATGGCTACTTTGAAACTCTTTAAGTAATTGTTTGATTAAGCTAACTCTTTTAGGGTTTTGCTCCCCCATTCTTTTTTGATGTAATTTAGCCCATTTAGATGAGTTCGTGCTTTTATACTAGACGGAATAATGGTTCTTCTGTTTGTCCTGTTTGAGGTATGAGCACAAGCATTAAGATCAATATTTTCGTACCTTTTCTTCGGGGACCAGTTCTTTGGAGGTTCATTGCTAAATGAATAATGGATTTATATGGAATACTGGTGTCATTTATTGAGAATTCCTAGTCTTTAGTTGTTCTGATATCCCTGAAAAGGACATGTAGTTGGTGCAAGATTAGATGTACAATTATTTCTAGCGTGTCGGGTATGGAAATGAGTTCATCTCATTTCTTTATGACAAAATATTATCCATGTTAACATATATAATATATATTTGCTAGTTGTCGTTTATATAGTTACCATTTATAAGAGTTGACTATCAATTTCTAAATCTATAGTTACCATTTATGAGGATTTGAAGACACCAATATTATGAAGATTTGTGTATATGAGGGAGAATACGAGTTCAAAATATTACTTGGGGTCTTCCAGTGGACACAACGATATGGGATTATGCGGATAAAAATATTCAGGCAACGAGAGTGCTTAAGCTAACCCAGTCCCAGGGACAATCTTTGCAGTAAAGGTCCAATTTGCCCAAATTAGTGATACACATACTAATTTAATTGTTTTGACAGTTTTGTACTAGTAGTCTAAAAAATACTCTTAGAATTGTTAGTTTCCAATGCATATGAACCGCAACATGTTAGGTCACAGAATTGTACCTTTCAAGGCTTCCAGCCTTCCATATCTTTTAGTTGCCCTATTTATTGTACCACCATAGATCCCTCGTGAGACTTCTATGTTCATACCATTCTTTACTCTGTTTGATGTTCAAGGTCTGAACAAGTTAGATGTTAAAGTTCTCCATTATGTGTTTTAGGGTTGTGAAGCTTTGGTGGTGGCCTGTACAGTATTCATGAACAGTATTTCACGACGACGTCCTTGAACAGTGACAGCAAACAGTTTTTGCTGTGAACAGTGTTTTTTGGCGAATAGTGTTTGTTGTTTTGGTGGAAAGATGGTCGCTTTTGCTGCTGCTACAAAGGGTTAAAAGACACCCTAGTTCCAGAATTTTGTTGTGGAATCCACGTATTTTGAGCCAGCCTCCTGTCAAATTTTGGTGATCTTTCCTTGGTTTGGCAGCATTCCATTATTCTTGGAGCCTCGTAGCATGCTCTTATGCCAATTATTTGTTGATCCTCATAGATGCCCTTTGTTTTATGTACTTCATCATCTCATTTGTTTATAGGATTCTCACTCTTTTTTGATAGGATTTATTCCATCCCTCCATGTTAATGGACGTTTCTCCCTTTGTCGATAGGTGTTTCTCACATCTTGTGGTTTGAATCTTAGTGGGGGGTTCATTTGTTTTTGAGTAATGACACAATCCTATGTTGGTAGGTGTTTACACCTCTTCTTAGAACCTTAGTGGAGGTTCGTATATTGTTTGTGGATGAGTGATGCAATTCCTTTTACTGGTGTGTTGATGTCGTAGTGGCGGCGTGTTGTGTTGAAGTCATGAAGCGGCTTAGTATAAGTGTGAGGGATGATAAAGTAATCGTTGTTTGGTGTTTAAAAGTACACCTTCTGTGGTGACATTTTATATGGCTGTGGTTTTGAGTGTGGACAACTTTCGCTGGTGATTGGCTACATGGATATGATGCTCCGCTCAATTATTATGCTACTGCTTTCGGCGGTAATTTGTGTCAAGTTGGGCGTGTTTGTTCAACATGATCTAACTTGAGGGGGAGTGTTGAAAAGCAATATTTTATTATTTGTGGGAGTATATTATATTTATGGTATTGTTTATTTTGTCTTGGTCAAAACATACCATAGATAGGTTATTTTATTTATGGAGTCTTTCTTTCCTTTATTGTTATATTAGGGTTTAGTTTGAGTCCTGTCCTCTTTCGGAGTCTTTGTAATCTCCCAATTATCAATAGCACTCTCCTATTCTACTTTTCTTTTTATTCATTGTCCCGCATCACCATGCTATGATAGGTTTTATCATGCCCATGGGTCTCTTATTCTACTTTTCTTTTTATTCATTGTCCCGCATACAATTCAACTCCATAGTATAACTTTATAGTTTATATATTGCAAAGAATCTATAATGCCACAAGTTTTATGTGGCAGCTTGCAGCATGCATATAATTGGTCCTCTTGTAAAAGCCCAGGCTCTCCCCCAAGATGGCTAGCCCAAGTTGTAGTTTAGGTTGATTGAATCCATATATAAGCCAAGGATCTCCCATTATACTACCGATATGGGATATTTAGGTTTAGGGTGGGGTCACACACAAACGATTTCAGCTCTTTGTCAGCTGCCACGAATGATTCTGCCTTGTTAGCCACACAAGCAAAACCGACAATAATCATCCATCCACATGTAGTGGGTCTGGGTCAGCTCTAATACCATATGTAATAACCGGAACTCTCTCCCAAGATGGCTATCCCAAGTTGTAATTTAGGTATATTGAACCCACGTTGTGGGATATGTGGGTTCTGACACTTCTAGACCAACATATTTATCTCATAGACCAAGATAGTTAGTTACCGTTTATTTTTTAATTTTGTTGGATTAGTTAATGATTTGCTAAACTTACATTTACATGAGATATAGAATATTGCAATATAGGCCATAGTTTCCAAGAAAGATGGTCAGTTTGGACGAGGCAACTCAAAAATTAGAGTATGTTCTTGAAGGAATGCCTGAAAGAGGAGTTCCGAACACCTTTAGTCAGGCAGGATATAAATTTCCTAGTTCCTAAAAAATTTGACTCTACAAGTTATATGAGCTATGGATTAATACTTCACAATATAAGAAACTGCTACTGAAATGGAAAATGGCGAAGGTGTGATACGGCTAGGCTAGGCTAGATTAGGCTGCTGCCTGCCTGGGGTCTAGCTTTCCTAGAGAAACTTTGTACTTCCTTCCTATATGAAGATGTTCTACCATTGCCACAGAGTAGCCCATTGCCTGCCGAACATCTAATGAGAACACATTATACACTATTTAACAAGTTATTTCCTCCGTCACAAATTAGAAGCTCAATGTTCCTTTTTGGATGACCCAAATTAAAACTCCAGTTTCTCTTTTGGGGACATAATTGATGTACCAAATCTCACAATAGTAAACAAGTTTGGTTCTTCCCCATTGATTATATTGAAATTAGTATACCCTTTCAAAAGGATGAAAGCCGAACATGGAGTCTTAATTTGGGAAGGAGGAGGATATAATACAATAATAATCTAATCAAATTATACATATCTACATATATATCATAAGAAATGTTAGTTAACATTATGGGTATGACTAAATCACTTTATTGGACACTCTAGCACCCAAGAAGTGTCATTAAATCATGAGAAGTGACACAAAAGGTCACCGCAAAGCATCACTAAAAATAAATTCGGATTGCTAGAGAGTACTAAATTAGAGTGCATAGCCATACACTTGAAACATATAATAACACAAATATATAGGTCTCTGGTAGCAGTCTCAACCCTATATATGTAAAAGTTGCACAAAAAATTTGGATTTCACTCTGTTCCAAACAACCCCCTCCACCCCTCCCAACCCCCCGGCCTACATTTTGAACTTCGAAGTTCGTCGACTCATTAATGTTTCTTATGAGTCTGGTTCTCTCACTAGCCCTCCCTATCTCTTTGCATTACATAACTTTTTAGTTTATGAATTTAATTTTCTTGACCTTGAAAGAGAAGTTGCTCTAGATATTTAATTATAGTAAAAGATTTCGATTTTCTTAAAATTGCATGTTGCAGATGCACTACAAATGGATATTGCATTTTTTTTCTTGTACATATCTTTGTCTTACTTGACTAAATCAATGAAAAAGATGTTATTTGTATACTATTCTTTAAGCGGAATTTCAGAATATGAAATTGTATTGATAATTGTTATTATAATTGTGTATTTACAAAGACACCGTAGGTTGGTATAAATAGAGCACACACTAAATGCTAAGTTGGAAAGTAAAGTAAATAAAATAAATAACTAAATGAAAAAGTCTGTTAATAAAATTCCCTATATATGGTATCTTTGACCAAAGACAAATAAAACATGACCGTAACTATGATAAATCCCATAAATAATAAAATCTTCCCTCAAATTGAGAGAGATTTTAAACCGCAATCCATGCGCGCCATAATATTCTGCTCCCTTGATGACAAGTTGGTACCCCTAAAATCTTCAAATAAATTGCTTCTTCGTGTCATAGAAAATGAAAATGTGCTTGCCCAAGAAAGTACCTCATATCTGTAAAATTGACTGGAACATGCGCCAACGATGGGTAAAGAGTCAAAAGACATCTGCCACAATATGCGACGATGGGAAAAGACTTCCGCCGCTACATTTGCTAAGGGACCCTTACTTCACAACAAGGAACCGAAGGGGGAATTCCTCAAACTGCTCAAAACAAAAGGAAAGGAGGCCTTGAACAAATTTATCACAACCCAAGAACATAGAAGCCAATGATATTATGACAGCAAAAGGGGTGAGCAAGTCTCTCGTAGATGCTGCAAATACACGACGCATAAAACAGTGCACAAACAAAATTTACAGCGATCCCAAAAAAGCACCCCTTACAGTTGGAGAAACGGCAAAATAAGGGCAACACCAAAACCATCGTTCTAGCAGCGAAACAAAGCAGTCAATCGGAAAACGGTATGAATAGCAGTAGTATGAATAAAACAGAAATAGAAACAAAGAAATGTTCGGGCGGTGGGGCAGAACAAATTGAAAAGAGCCTTACGTCACAGGCTGGGCTTCATAAATTCCATTCTGTTAAAAAAAAATTCATAAATTCCATAAATAAAATCTACTATGGTAAATATTAAATTCTCGATTTCCAACACTTTATATGACATATCCCATTATCATTTTATTCTTTATTTATTAAACTTTAATTTACAATAATACATTATTAACCTGGGTCATTCTTTAATTTCTGGCTTCCACCATTGGAAGGGGCCATGAAACTATGTAGGTGTGCCATAAATTTCTAGAATATGCAAGCTTACGGATCAAATCATAATTTGATCTATTTATATTAGATAAAATTTACATCCTTAGGTCACCTCCAATAGCGTGTACTGGTGCGTCCAGATTGGATCGTTTTTGTTGAAAAGAGAATAGAGAGAGAAGATAATTGTATTGCTTCTATTGAAATAGCCAAGATTACAAGAGAATATATAATGCAAGGTTAGAGACCTAATTGAAGTAGGGATCCCTTGATTGATTTGATTGCCATAATAAAAGGGATTGCTTCAATCAAGGAGATCTTGTTTCACACATAACAAAATAAATAATCAGATAAACAGAAATTATGCCCATAATCTTGACAGTCTTAATGTACCTTTGGAGATTATTCAGGTGCTCAAAGAGGCATGGATTACCCCAATTATATGTATAGATTTTGCCATTTGCTATTCTTATGATGAACTAATTTACTCCTTTTATTCGTTCACCCCAAGAGAAATGCCCTCATTTATTTGTTTGATTATTTGCATTATGCTTCTTTTGTTATCTGCATTTAGTCAATTAGCATTTTCTTTACTGACGAACTTGGAACTCCTTGGTGATTTTACATCTCTTCCTCGTGTTATGAAAGGTTTTGATACTTCAAAATAAATTTTTGAATGCTTATGTGGGTTAATAGTAGCATCCAGCTCCTCTAGAGTGATTGTAAATCTGGAACATTAGTTTAAAATTGTATGGTTCAGATTTTGACAAAGTAGTTTCCGCCTCTGGCGAAGACTCATTTAGGTTTAACCTACGGGTCCACATTTCTTCAACTATACTCGAGTGATTTTGTTTGCTTTTGCTCCACTACACGTCAGGTTTGAGTCCCTGCCCTTTTGTTGCTTTTGCTTATTCGTAATATTAATCAGGTCCATACTTTATCATTCCTCAGGATCTCTATCGAAACATCTTGAGAAGTGGCCATTTTCAAGAGGGCCATATCATGCCCGCGGCATCAGCCAACTTCATAGCGGGTGCTGCAGCCGGTTGCACCACCCTCATCATCATCTACCCTCTTGACATAGCCCACACCCGCCTAGCCGCCGACATTGGACGGACCGAATCTCGTCAATTCCAAGGAATCTCCCACTTCCTCAGCACCGTACGCAAAAAACACGGAATCCGAGGAATCTATAAAGGCCTCCCGGCCTCCCTCCACGGAATGATCATCCACCGGGGGCTCTACTTTGGCGGCTTCGATACCATAAAAGAGAGGATGGCTTCGTCGTCGGATGGTTCAAATGCTGAGGTGGCGCTGTGGAAGCGGTGGGTGGTGGCCCAGGCGGTGACTACATCGGCCGGGTTGCTCTCATATCCATTGGATACGGTCCGGAGAAGGATGATGATGCAATCGGGATTAGAACATCCCATGTACATGAACACATTGGATTGTTGGAGGAAGATTTATAGGACAGGTGGAGTTGCGTCGTTTTACCATGGCGCACTTTCAAACATGTTTAGGAGTACTGGTGCTGCTGCCATTTTGGTTTTGTATGATGAGGTGAAGAAATTCCTGTGGGGCGGATTGTAACGCCACACGTTTTTTTGGGGGCATTTTTTTTATAAATTTTCTCAAAAGAGTAGAATAGAAGCAGTGTCAAAGCTAACAGAAATTTGATTCGTAGGACAATTTGATGACTATTGTCAATAAGTCTCAGCTGTATGAATCTAATTTTGTAGGCCAATTTGTTTTAAAGTTTCATGATGGGAGAGTCCTGAACATGTTTTTGAGGACCCTTTTTGCTGTTAAAAATAATGTTGGCAGATTCTGCAGATGATGTAATGTACAACTAGTGAAACCAGGTGGTACAATTCTTTCTTTGCAGAAAGGCAATAGCCATGTGGGGTTGTCTTAATGTTGAAGGATATTGCTGTAGCCTAGCTGTATTGGTGGCTATTCTATATATATTACACAAAACCTTACGAGATAAATTAAGGTTTAATTATTGTTATCCTCCCATGAAAATCTCATATCTACCTCTAGTGTCTGGCCTCTGGTCATAAATGTAGTAAATTTCCAGAAAATTTTAATTATGATTCCAAAAGACATAAACGTGTGAAAGGTTGAAGGTTTGAAAGCGAGACGAGTTTCACTGCACAATTAAAGAATGATTTTTTTTTCTTCCAATATTCAGTAAATCTAAAGCAAAAGCAAGTCTTGTAAAGATGGCGGAAATGTAAAGGATACTTGCAGGAAATGATTACCATTTCATACTAATCCTTGACTGAAAGAAAAATTGGTCATTTTTATGAAATCCAAAGCAAAATAGATTGAACTTAGCCTATAAACATGTCCATCATGAAGCAAGGAGCATTGCACAAAAGGCAGTGTGTCACGTGCACCATTTACAAACTGCAGAACTTGCATTTCAATCGATACTACAGGTTATAACATTACAGCAAAACCAATAATTTTTACACAAATGCATTTCTTATTCTAAATTTTCTTTCATAACAACTAGAAAGAAAAATAAATAATTAACTTACAAAAATAGCTCACATCCTGACCTCCAGTGTTGCACGACTGCACTCCCAGACGAATAAAGAATCAAAACCTCGTAGAGAGAGAGAGAGCACAAGGAAAAGCAAATGCTTCCCCTGCGCACCCGAACAAGACAACAACAACAAACAAAAAAACAAATCGATGAAACAAATCGAAGCACATCACAACAAAAAAGCCAGTTCACAAGTTGACCGTCACAATCTCAAACTACTGCTTGCTTGAATTCAAGAGGCCGCTTACTCAGCTAAAAAACTTTAATTGGTTTGCATACTTCCACCTTCTGCAGCATACAAAACGGACGAGTGTGAAGAAGTCTACAATAACTTGAAGTCTAGTTCTCACGCCAAAGCACTTTTGACTTTTGCCAAAGCAAGTCTTCTTGTCGTGATAGTTTGTATTATATGCATTCGTAAGCACATTCCTCTGGGCTCTGGCAGAAGCCAAAACAACTTTGGCACTAACCAAAACTTTATAATCCCTCCCTCCCAAATTAAGAGTCAGTATTTGACTGACACATTTTAAGATCAGCGTAATCAGTATCAAAAATAAAACATATTTACTGTTGTGATGTTTGTTGAACTGATTAACTCTCAAAGAGGATGTGTGACTCTTAATTTAGGATGTCCGAAAAAGGAGTATGTGATTCTTAATTTGGGATGGAGAGAGCATCTCCATTATCACCCTATCTCAAAGAGAAGATTTTCGTCAACATATAAATAAGAGAGCCTGTAAAGAAGACTATATTTTTTTTCCATTCATATTTTAGAATCTCAAGTGCTAGCGTATAAACTACTCCCTATTAGTCTCAAATTAATAGTTCCTATTTTTTTTTGGGGACGTCTCAAATTGATAGTCCCATTTTCTTTTTAAGACATAATCAACATATCAAATCTCACAAGTTGAAAATAAGTTTTATTCTTGACCATTGCTTATGTTGAAACCAGTGTTTCATTAAAAAGTACAAAAGTCAAAGTGAGACTACCAATTTGAGATGGGCGAGTAGTACCTTCTCGTTGTTGTTTTGTTTAACTTCATCTTCATCTTCATCCACATCATCGTCATCTACTTCTTCTCCATCACTATCATCATCTTCATCACCATGCTCGTCCTCATCGTCATCTTTCTCAGTGTCGTCATCGTCATCATCTTTCACAACGTCGTCCTCATCGTCTATCTGAGCAGCCTCCCCCGTAAACCAAGATACAGCATGAGGAATGATTTTTTCTCGAATGGTTGAGCTACAAGCATATCACATTGGCACAATTAATCTCAAGCCCGACAATTTAAATTTTTAAAGACAGTTTTTGTGATTGCCTTGCATAATAAACCAGTGTTGTTTATATAAGACAATTTGCAGCCTAGATGAAACTGTTGTTATAAATCTACTGGTACACAATTCTTTAAGCTAAGTGCCAGAATTGTAATTTACATCAAGATTTTCAATTTAAGAGGATGCTGAAATTTCTTACGCAATATCATAATCTTGCTCCATTTGACTCTGAAGCACTTCAGCCTTTTGAAAAAATCATATCACAATAAGCACAAAAATTAAACAGAAATCTCAGAGTAATATATTAATGCTAACATGGTTTCCCTTTTACAAAAGAATATGGAACTTACCATATCTTCATCAATATCGTCATCACTTACGGGGACTTGGGGCGGGCTAAAAAAGTTGAAAAAACTTTCACAATCCTCGGATCTCATTATTGGCTTGAAATTCTTGGAACCTTTTTTAACTTTCTTTTTAAGAATTTTCTCAGTCAAGATTTTTCCTGGATACCATTCAATCTCTGTCCTGCAAGGTACCCAAATGAATACAAATTAAGGGGGAACTTAAGAATGCTTAAAAAAAAAACACTAAGCAATACTAAATTAGTACCCTATTGAATTTTCTAAAATATGTTCGTCCTCGTTAATCATGTGGTACGTCTTTGTCAATACGGTGTTCTTAAAATACGGATTTGAATCAAAGAAGAACTCTAGCTTAAAGCCCTTGGAGCCATCAATCCTACTCCACTTAATATCTTTGAGATACTGGAGAGCTCCTTCGTCGCTCTCTGATATCTGAATCGAGAAAATTGGGATTTAGAAATCAGTAAACAGTTAAGAGTACATTCGATAACTTACACGAAAAAGAATTGAATTCCATCGGATGTTTTCCATGAAAAACACAAAAACTTAGGATAAAGCTGGTTTTGAATTATGTTGAAACTGAGTAAATTAGGCTAAACCAAGTTGTAAGATGGAATTTCCATGAAAAACAAGGCAATCAAACACTACTGGAAATGGAAAACATGAAGTTCTGGATAATTTCCAGGGAAAAGAAAGTTATCAAACACACCCTTAAATTAACTTGGGAGGGTGTATGTGGGGGTTTGTGGAAGCAATGGCGCAAGATAAATCCCCTTACCTCCTCGGCTAGTACTTCATTAGTCTTCATTGCAGTGAGCCAGAAATTCGGCACACCTTTATCTGCATGAATACATTAATACATTATGTATGGTTTATACATCAATCAAACACACAAAATAAGCAATTACCAATGTGGAAACCAATGTGCTTCATACTTCATAAGCTTTTCTATTGATTTATTTTTCTGAAGTACAATACAGCAAGAAATCAAACTTTACTTCTTCAAAAGGCAAATAGTTCTCCAACCTAATATCCCCATATATATATATGAAACACAGAAAAATTATTTTACAATAACGGAGTGAAAAAATCTTCCTGGCCTGCCTAGGCCGAGTTTTAGAACACTCCAATTGTTAGCCAAAAATACCTGTCATTGATTGATCATTTTTATGGTTCTCTAAAACTCCATCAACTTCAACCACACCATTCACAATCTCGAATCGCTGCAAGTGATTAAGAAAAATATAAAATCAAACTAAAAGCTGAAATGGTCAATGCCATAGCAATTAGTGCCTTGTGTTGCTGTACATTATGCTTTAAGCATGACGCATTGCTCTGGCAGAAGCTATTTATGCTTTGGCAATATCACTATTGACTACCCAGAAAGGTAAATAATGTTTACAGAACCGCGTGGTTCCTAAAAAAGAAAAGAATAACACTATAATTGGCTAGTCATAGACCTTTGTGTATAGTGGACCATACAACTTCTGAAACTTAGCTTCCAATGCCGCCCTCTCTTCAATATACTTTGCCTCCAGTTCATCATGCTGACTCTATATTAAGAAAGCACATGTATTATTCGTATTCCTAATTTTTTCCAGGCAAAACACGTACAAAGAATTCAAGAGCAACAAGAAGGGCCTATCTCACTTGCATATAGATAAATGTTCAGAAGAATGTTATATGATAAAACTCAATAGCTATGGCAAACAGAGCACCATCCTAATTTATTTGCTCTGAATGCTGAATACATGACATTAGACTTCTATTTTATTTATTTTTTTAATTACAACGACATGGTTCAGACCTTTGACCCTGCCGGACAGCACTCAATTAATACCTCAGCAATAAAAAGAAAACGGGCAACGTTGGAATAAAATTTCATCATGACTAATCATACAGCAGGTGGCTTGCCTCTTAATCTATCATTAAGAGGTGAGAAGACAAACAACGGTATTACCTCTTAATGCTGAATAGTCTTCCGTTCAGCATCAAGAGGTGAATACAAACACCATTAGCTTTGTTTAACTGCGGGAATGGGTGATTCAGGTTATCATGGACAAAATCACACTTACACAACTGGTTTTTTCCTTGTAATATCCATCATTTTGCTTCGGTTTGTAAAATATTTCCATTCTAGAAGGCTATCACAAATCGAAAATTGATCTGTATTCCCCCAAACCTATTTCGGTAAAAATGGTATAAAACACATCAAGCACAATCTATTAAGAAAAATGACAAAATAAAGGAGAATCAACCATGAAATTTGAAGCCAATGAGCATTTTGGATACTTGTTATTGCTAACTATGCTATGTTTAGACTCAACACAAGGGAATTCAAATCAAAACCAACCCATTATAAGAATCAAAATTGAACATTAATATATATATATATATATTTAAGTACTAAACCTGAATCTCTCTGAGGACATCAACACGGTTCCTAACATTTTGTGAAAGTGTGTCCAAAAAATCAGCATGATCTCCCGCCAAATCATGAAGCTTACTCTGTCCCCAATTCCACCAACAAAAAAAAAATTACAAACAAACATTATTTTCATTTTAAACAAAACCCGATAATCTTTTACACCAAATATATACATAATGTGATACCTTGATGGAATTAACAAGATCTACACGATCCTCAGCACTAAGAGCTACAATCAAAAAGTAGATACAACATAGATCAAGAAAATGATGAAAAGTATAGAGACTGAATAGAAAGAAAAACAATGGATTAATTATAATACCAGAAGGAAGAAGAGCAGAGTGAAGATCAGCCATGTGGAATTGATCCTTTGAATTACTCATCATATGGGTATTTGTTAAACTTTTTTTCCAACTCACCCAAATGCAAATGTAAACCCACCAAGATCTATACATATATATAATAATAATCTATATATTGGAGAGGAAGTAGTAGGTTTAGGGTTTGAATGGTGCTAGTCTGTATGTGGGCTAAATTTTCTGAGTAGTTCACTGTAAAGTGTACTTAACTGCTAGAAGTGGCAGTGGGTTGAGGAGTACCCTTCTTAACTCGTTAAGAACAAGTTAATTACCTTAACTACCATTCATTTTGAAACATAAATAACGTAATTTTTCATGAAAATTGATAAAAAGTATATTTATAATAATTAGATTATCTCTATTAAATTTTATCGGAAGTCATCTCTGCTACACATCTTTTTTAATTGAAATTTTTTTAATAAATTTTAGTGAAAATGTTTTAATTATTAAAAAAAATATTTTTATTAAATTTTATAAAAACATTTATTTATTTATATTTTAAAATAGACGGTTTTTAAATTAATCAGAAACTCTGTGAATGGTTTATGACTAAAACAGCATTTGACAGTTTGATTAGTTTTGAATAAGTAGGGGCAAAAGTCAAAGAGTTGGGAATGTTTTGAGTCCTAGCTGGCAAAGTTAAAATAAAGTCAGACACAGTTTTTCTCCATAAACCACTCAAAATAAAATCTTTCTTTCCAGCGCATCAAGTTTTAGTTTTGTCCCAAACAATAAACTTTTAGTTTAATAAGACCCAACGCGCTAACAGCATTTTGCCAGATTTGAATCCATGCACAGCCATAGCTATAATCTATAAATAAAAATACAGTATATTTCGAAAAAATAAGAAAAAGAAACTAAAGGCAAGTTAGTTTCGATAAAGCGAAAGTAATTTGGAATATAATTAAGAAGGCGAGTTCTACCACATAATTAAAAATAGAGTATATATTTCAAGCCCCGGTGAATTTAAAGCAAAAATTAGTTCTCAAAAGGCTCGAAATATCAAGTTTTAACTTTGTGAAATGCACTTTCAAATTCTAATGTTGAGGGAGTTATGACGTTTGTTTAGTCCATTGTTATTATTATTTCCAATTAAAAATTTAATTATAATCCTTGATTAGAGATTTTTTGAAAGGAAGCTAAAATTTATTTTTAAAATCAGTCCTTTTTTATTTAAAATAGGCAATTGCGGTACTTGTTTTCAAGCCAAAAGTTGCTAATTCTGTTCAAATTTACAATTTTTGTTTTTGGCTTTTCTGTTTTCTATATGCCGGTCTCCTTATTTATGTTTTTGATATTCAAAACTTATATTAATTTGCAAGCACCCAGATTCAACCCCAACCATTTATACCCAACCATTTATAAGTATTTTTCAATATGTAGCCCTACATACATAAATAATAATGGGTGGCATTTTTTATTTTTTTTGTCTAAATACTTTCTAGTACTCGACTAATCCCTGTTCAGAAAACAGTGGCTAATCGCTGGCTATCAGATAGCGCTAATCCCAGTGCGCTACCACTGAGCCACTTGCTGGTGGTTAATGGGTGGCATTTTTAAAAATAAACAAGTAAACATATCATGAAACGAAATGAAATTGGCCCAAAATTTTGTAATTGTGTATGTTGGGTTGTGTCATGTTGTCGTATCATGTCGTGATCATGTTTTCGGTTTTCTAGTCATGTCGGGTTTAGTTAGACAAAAATATGACCCAAAAACACAAATTGTGGCCCCATTAAAGATCCAACAAAGGTTCTTTTGTGTATTCCATTACTTTTGTTTCAAATTTTGAAAAAATAAATAAAATTTATTTTGATATAATTATAAATTCACAACCACCACAAATGGTAGACAAACAGGATTTGACAACTACATTCATGTGAGTCGGGTCAAACCCAAGACCTCTCTATTAAGAGGACAAGAAGGATGCCAACAGATTACAAGACCGTTGACTGCATATAATTTCTAATTAAGAATAATAAAAGTAATACATTTGGTTTCAAATGTATCAATTATTGATAGTTGTCACAAAAGAAACAAAAAGGTCATGATAGTTGATGGAAATTCTTATATTTTTGATTAATTTATTTTTGATTCATCAAATGAGACTCAAACTAAGATATTCTGAAGTTGGAGAGGACGCCTTTTTATATTATATATGCTAGTCCATCACTAATAAATAATGACTACACAGTTACGTATTATGAAGTGGAGGAAGAATTGAGGCTATACTTACTAAGCTTCGAAGTTTTCACTTTTTGTGAAAAGAAAAACAATAAGTTTTCACTTAAAATAAATTAGTTATAGTATGTATTGATCTGTTTAGATGCAGATATTATAGCAATTTTTAGGATTTTATAATAGTCTTGGGCTGAACTTCATATTTGGCAAGAATTTTTTGAAGATTATTTAGTCATTGCAATGTACAAGTCTCAATTTTCCTCTACAATTAAAGCCTGTCTGAGTATAAAATTTGGGGTCAGTATTGTGCCTACAAAATATATTTCATAGAAATGCTAGACCTGCAGGAATTATGGTTCATATCAGCCGTAAAGACTACTTTGGCTTGTACATTAGAAAGAACTAACATTGGTTCTGAAATTTATTTATTTTTTACACACGTAATAGATAATAGAGCTAATATTGGTTCTCAATTAATTTTTTATTTTTTTTTGACACAAGCAATAGATAATAGATCTTGGTGGTTCAAGGGAAAGCAAGAAGAGGGATGGGATTTGAACTTGTGCGCTCTATGTGATTGTAATCCCGCTTTTGACCACTTGAGCTGAAATTTAGACCAGACTTAATTCTTCTTTATTACTTTTTCGATCCAATTCTTTCTCGTGGAATCTAGTTCAAGTACTAAACTGATGATTTTTTTTTCATTAAGATGAGCCAAAGGACTTATGATCCCATTTTTTTAGGATTTTAACCCATGCACTTGTTAGGATCTAATCTC
Source organism: Lonicera japonica (assembly GCA_021464415.1). Lineage (NCBI taxonomy): Eukaryota > Viridiplantae > Streptophyta > Magnoliopsida > Dipsacales > Caprifoliaceae > Lonicera > Lonicera japonica. The sequence continues at coordinate 113,254 of JAKCWG010000519.1, read as the reverse complement.
CTTCTTTCTGTTGTTACTCTGATAGATCAAGAAAAGAAAACTTTTAGTTTAAGGCCAAATGCATTTCTCCTGTAATTAAGAAGTTACAGTATTAAAATTAAGGTTGTTTAACGGAAAAATAGATTATAACGAGTTACCATGTAACTAAAATACATTATATCTCATAAACTAAAGGCAAGTTTCGATCTAAAGAGAAAACAAGTTGGAGTATAACTAAGGAGACGAGTTTCACCATATAATTAAAAATGGAGTATATCTCAAGACCCGGCGAATTTAAAGCAAAAAACAAATTTTTCAAAAGGCTCGAAGTATCAAACTTTAAGCACTTTCAAATCCTAATGTTGAGGGAGTTACGCCATTTGTTTAGTCCATTGTTATTATTATTATTTTCTATTAAAAATTTAATTATAATCCTTGATTAGTGTTTTTTAAAAGGAAGCTAAAATTTATTTTTAAAATAGGCATTCAAGCCAAAAGTTGCAAATTCTGTTCAGATTTACATTTTTTTTTTCTTTTTTGGCTTTTCTGTTTTCAATATGCCATACATACTAACATACATAAAGCTCCAAAACAAAGGTTTTTCTAGCTGTGTATTCCATTACTTTTGTTTCAAATTCTGAAAAATAAATAAATAAATCAGCTAAACCAATGCATATAGTTTTCTACTTAAGAACAATAATAATACTTTTGGTTTCAAATTTATCAACTATTGATGGTAGCGTCACAAAAAGAACCAAAAAGGCCATGATAGTTAATGAAAATTCTTATATTTATGATTAATTTATTTTTGGTTCATCATATAAGACTCAAATCTAAGTACTTTCAAGTTCGAGAAGTCGCATTTTCATACCATGCTAGTCCATTACTCATTATATTAAGAATAATGTTATACTTATTTGCAAATCTTACCACTATTTTTACCAGTGCATTATATTAGTTGTATTTTCATAAAATATAATAAGGGTACAATCCATTTAATACACCGGTAAGAATAAGTGGTAAAACTTGTAGATAAGAATTATTTATAACTACAATGGGAGAAAGAATTAAGGTTATACTTCTAGGCTTCTAAGTTTTCACTTAAAATATATTAGTTCTGATATATATTGCTCTCGTTAGATGCAAATATTAGAGCTGTTTTTTGGATTTTATAATAGTCTTTGGGCTGAATTTCATATTTAGCAAGAACGTTTAGAAGATTATTTATAGTCATGAGACAACGGGTTTATAATTATATTTAAGGAAAAGATATCTTATATTTTTATTCTAATATAAGGGCATTCATTTGTCTTTACTTAAAATACTCTTTATCAATTTTTTTTAATTTTTCCTAAAAATAAATTAATCACCACTGGGCACTGGCCACCACCATCACTACTATCCCCACTCTGGAGTTCCATATAATTTTACTGAAACTTCAATATAGATACTGCAAATCTGTTTTTGCACTAAATCCACAAGGAAAAAATGATACATATTTCAATGAAAATATGTTTTTGGACTAAATTCTAAAGCAACTCATAATATATTTTTAGTACAAATTTGTTTTTGTACTAAATCCGCAATCAATCAATAATACATATTTTAGTGCAAATTTGCTTTTCCACTAATTCCGCAAGTAACAAATGATACATATTTTAGTTCAAATATGTTTTTGAACTAAATTCTCAAGCAATTCATGATATATTTTTTGTGCAAAACTGTTTTTGCACTAAATCCGCAAACAAATAACGTTATAAATTTTACTGCAAATATATCTTTGCACCAATCCATAGACAAATTAAGATATAAATTTTTGCATAAATCATTTTTGCACTAAATTTACAAACAATTAAAGAAATAAATTTGAGTGCAAATTTATTTTTACACTATACAAAAATTCTTGCCAGAGCTCTGGTAGTGGTGGTGGCGGAAGTAGTTGGTGAAACTTAACGACTTCCAATAGTAATAAAAAAATAAAAAATTGTAATAAGGGTATAATTGATCATTCAAAAATAAGGGGTGTATTTTTTTATTGAATTTTTTTTTGAACATTATCCCTGTGACTAAAACAAATTATGAAAAAAAAAAATTATGTAATTTAAAATAATTAAATATTCTTAACTTAAATATAATTATAAAAGAAGCTATAGTTATTGCAATCTTTTAAGTCTGAATTTCCGACCTATGTGGTCTCAAAACTTTTCTTTTGATATAGATATAAGCGGTCCAATTCTACACGTCCCGAACCTTTTAGGCAGAGCAAAAAGCAGCAGACACTTGGCTCTATCGTTTTTCAAACCACCTGATTGTGAATGCACACAAATTCCTAGATATTTTAATTTATGGTAGTTTATATTTTATTGAGTAAATAATACGTGAAACTCTGAAATCGTACACCAACTTCTAACTTAACCCTTAAATTCAAGTTTGAGTTAATTGAATTATTAAATTATTCAATCAGAACACCAAAAACCCTTCCGTCACATTTTGCAGTCACAATATTAACCGAATTGTTCATGTGCAGATAACATGCATTTCACTCGGGAGTATTTTATATAGATATAGGGGCTGACACATAATTTTTCGATGGGAATGAGTTGAACTATGACAAAATGTTGTAATAAATTAAAAAAAAAAAAAAAAAAATAAAGGAATCATTTGGTTTAGATTGTGGAGGCAATTTTCACGTTGTTTTCAATTAAGCTAGTAAAATATAATTATGCCATTTTTGTAAATATTAGTGGCCCTTAAAATAATTGATTTTGAATTAGTTCAGAAAAAGATGTTGGTTTGCTATAGACCTGGCAATGGGTCGGTTCGGGTTGTGTTTGTGTCGGTTTTTATCGTGTTTTGGGTGTTATCATTTCGGATCTAAATGGGGTACTTTTCTATCGAGTGTTGTCGTTTCTTGTTTTAACGAATTACCCGACACGACTCTCGTTATTTTCCGTTAAGACATATATAATAAAAAAATTGTTTGTATATATAATATTAAATGTATATATTGTAAGCTAACTTTAAATTAACAATTAAATGTGTAATTCTTATACAAATCATATACATTTATAATAAAAATATACATATATAATCTTATACAACTACTATGTATATTATGAACATGTTATTATCGTGTCAACGAATATTAACTAACCCAACCCATTAACTTATCATATTTTATCGGGTCAATATTAATACAACCTGAAATTGTTAAGGTTTCACCTATTAATTTAGAATTTCGTGTTGGTTCGTGTCCTGTTATCGTGTCGGGTGCTGTTTTACCAAATCTAGTTTGTTACAATGGCATTCTATAGCTTTAAAGCAACCAAGACACACTTATCTCAATGAAAGTTGAAGAAGGCAAAGAAGAAGATGAAATTGTTGGTTGGTTACGAGTTTTGAAAGAGTATTAAAGAGAAGGAGAGAATATAATGTTTGGGAGACCGTACGAATAAGAGAGTAATGAAGCAAGAATTTTCTATTTATTTTTGAAATGTATCAAATCGACAGTGTTAGTTTTTTTTTTTCCAAACTTAATTAATATACTATACTTATTTTATTTTGCAACATCTATTTAAATTAAAAAAAAATAAATACTAAATCAAAATGAAACTCCTACTCGCGGACAAAATGCTAAGGGTATATATAAAACATTACCATATTAATACTAGGCATAAAATTTGAGATGGAGAATAAAGATAGGGTAGGGTCAACAAATTCTTACTCGAGTAACGAGTGGGAGGAGGAGGGGGATAAAGAGTTGGGAGAAGTCGGGCAGTGACGCGTTGACGGGCAGCTTTTAAATATATTTATATATATTATTTCTCATTTTCTTTATTAATGTTATAACTGGGCCGCAAACTTCAGAAAGGAAAAAGAGTTGTGGGCCACCTGACCCATTCTTTTTGTATTTTGAGGTTAGGCTAGGTTGGTCACTGGTTTGGGTGGGCTGTAGTGGGGTGGGCTAATAGTAGGCTGAGTTATAAGTTTATATATACATATATATACTTGCTAATAGGTAATTGATTTTTTTACTCAGGGCTGGAGCCCTCTTAGCTCAGGCCCAAGTCAGCCCCTTATAGATATGTACATGTATATTTGGCGCCATCAGTATGGAATATCTCAATATTAATATTGCATAAATCAAATAAAGTATTGGTATTAAATTAATATCATAATACAGGCCTAAGGACTTCTGGTATCATTTATTCTACTTTGTATAAATCTCTATTTACATGCATGCATACATACATAAGTATATATTATATATGCAGAGGCGGGATGTATATGTATTATATATGCAGGGGTGGTATCATGATCATGTTGTAAGACTAACTATTAAATCAAGTAGGCAATTGACAAAAACACGTGTACAACACATTGCACTTGTAACCTAAGAATGTACTATTTAACCAAATTGTCAGTGATTCTCACCTCTGACTTTCCCTCTTCCAGTATCGAGTGAAGCCGAGTCCTAAGGCAGTGGTCGTTTTCCTGTAGATAGTTGGAAGTGGTCTAAAATGAGCAACTACTTCAAACCACTAGAACTACCTTAGTGGTTAAAATTCACTCCCGACTAATAAGACGTCTTGATTTTGAATCTGCCCCTCTCCTATCAATATTCTCATAAGGGAAAAAAAAACTTGTAAAATATTCAGAGAAATACAAATGACTTTTTTGTTGCTTTGCATCATGTTTTTAAGGAACACTAAGACATACTCCCTTGTTCTCATAAATTATCAGATTTTGTTATTTGCATGCAAGAAATTTTCAAAAAAATTATGCTAAAACATAGAGCAATGTCTAATGTTTGTAATCATATGATTTGACCCCTAGTTTTAATATAGTTTCTTGAGATTCTCCTAAACAGGGGCGAATCTAATAACTATAAAAACATTAGGAAAAATTAATCTCGCATTTATATAAATTGGACTGTTTGGGGGGGGGGGGGGGGGGGGGGGTTTACAAGTGTTAAGCATGATATTCATTGCGGTTCCTTTTTCTAATAACTTAAGCTTTTGGGAGAGATAATTATTTACATGGTATCAGAGCTTGGTTCTTTGGAATGTCAAAGGTTCAAGTCTTGGCACCTCCTGCTCTTCACGTGCAATTATGTTGCTCTTAATAATAAGGATTTTTGTGTGTTTTATAATTGACATAATTTACAAGTTATATATACCCATTCATGCTACATCTACTCTATATTCTAAAAATAATATATGATGAAACTTTACCATATATGCCATTAGGCATATAAGAAACAAAATTTATGCAAATAAACCTCTAACACTTATATTAACATATATGACCTAAGGCGGATTTACGAATTTGAGTCAGGAGAGCGGAAAAAAAAAATTCATGTGCTAAATCAAAATAAATAATTTATTTTAAAGATATATGTCAAGGATGGATCTTTCATTATAAACTTTGAGTGTTTTTCTAAGAAAACAAATTTTATGGATATAAAAGATATTTATAAAATGTGTAGAAAAAAATTAAAGAGATACAAATTTCATGAATAAAACAAATATTAGTAAAAGGGTGCAGAAAAAATTAAAGATATATATAATGAAAAAATATATAAAATGTGATATTAGTGGGGGCATATAAAACAAATGAAGTTGTGTTGTTTTTGTAAAAATATTCATTTAGAATGGGTGTCAAACCTCATTTCATATACTAAACCTAAAATTCACCACCAAGACACTTTACACTTTTTCCGATTCATGATTCCTTAGATAATATATATGATCTCAAAATATGCTTTGAATTAATGTATAAAATACTCAGCATATATATATATGGAAAAAATTGCAAAATGTCAATGGGAGCTGTCGCGTCTCCCGCCTCCTAGGAAAAAAGAAGAAGAAGAAAAATAAATTAGTGTAAGTCCGTCCCTAATGGTAATTAAACAAATTTTTATCTTTTATAGTGATTAGTCCATTATAAAAAAAATATGAAAAAGAAGATTAAAGAAGTAAAATTGATAATTTAAAAGTGTGACACCTTGTAGCATGTTATTTTAAAATATTAGATACCAAAGTGTGATTTCATATATTTTTTTATATCTAAGATTATTAAATATTAGGGTCATAGCTAGGGGAAGTGGTAACTATACATGGATGACTTCACTCATAAACAATGAGCTTAAAGAAAAAGGCAGCCCCATTAAATTAAAAGCCATGACTCCTCACACTAAGGAAGAAGTGGTGGCTAATAAATAAAGTGCTTATAAAGAAAGAATAAATACTCCTTTGGAATTTTATAGACCAAGATAATTAATAATATAAAATAAATAAATGGAAAGAAAACCTTACCATTGAGGAACTTGGAGTGGGATTACATCATACTTGCTCATGCCTTTACATATAAAATAGGAATATAATGATAAATTTGTATTATTTATTTAAAATATTGTATAGCAGTTTATATAAATTATATCAAAATAGATAAATATTGTTTGTTTGGTTCTAAAAGGACAACACATTCATTCATTTGGTATAAAAAATTATTAATAAGCGATGGATTCAAATTGACCACGTACAGAGATGAGCATTTGTTATTCAAATGATAATAAATTCAGTCGAAATTAATTTTGTCATTCACTTAATATATAACACAATAATTTAGGATATATTATCCTACATATAATACGAAACCAAATCATAATAGATGTTTCGAGTAACAATCCAGTTTCAAATTTACACTTTTTTATTATATATGTTAAAGATTTATTAATTCCAACGTAATTAATAAGAACAAATCTTGTTACCAACTTGGTATATATATATAGGGGTGGGCATCCAAGTTAATTAGGTGATTTTTGGCCTGTCTGTGTTCAATCCAGTTCAACACGTTCTACCAGATCAATCTAATTAAATGTTGGGTTGGATTAATTTTAATCCGATCCAATTGAATAAGTAAATAGGGAGTCTTGGCAATATACTTAGTGAATTTTTTTTGTATTTTATCAAGTTGGCAAATATGACAAATTGATAAAATTAAAACTAATAACTTATAACCAAATTTCAAAGAAAGAGTAACATGATAAATAGATTACCGTGACCACCAATAACATAAAGATGTGTGTCATTTTAAGAAATATATATATATATATATACTAATTGGATCGGTTTACATAACTCGTGATCCGAAACCAATCCAATATTTTTTCGTTTTCAAAAAGTGGATTCAATCCGATCCAATCAATCCTTAAATCAAGAAATATTGAATTAAATTAGATTGGATCGTTTGGTTTGGATTGGATTGAATCTTGCCCACCCCTACTACCTAGTAAATTAATTATATCCCAAAAATAGAATTAGATTATTAATTTGAATGTTCCAAAAAGAAATATAAAATTCTTAATTTAAAATCAAAGAGTGAATGAGTTATTCCATTTTCATTAAATAATTGTGTAACTATTTTTTTTCTTTTTTGTATAAATGATTGTTGAAATATTCTCTACTAAATGTCTTTTTGAAGGCATTTTTGTTAATTTAATATTGAATGTGTTCTTAGAACATCTCCATTGCATAGTCTAATATGTTAAAAATGCATTTTCGCATGTCCCATTGCACAGTCTAAGAGTGTAAAATCGAAGGAAAAAATTAAAAGGAAAGTACATTTAGCAGGCAACAATATTATATACTATATGACATATGATGTATCGGGGTAGGGAAAAAGAGCCTTCCACGACACATGATATGTTGTGCGAAGCATTTTTATAGTGGTACAACACATCATGTGTTGTGTGAGGGCTTGGAAATTGAAAAAAAAGATGCCACGGCATATGATGTATCTTTTGAATCATTCTCCGGTACGACACATCATGTGTCTTTTGAATCTTTATCCTTTCGTTGGAACTATTTTTAGCTTTTTCTCGCTATATTTTTTCCTTCGTTAGTAAGTTAAATACATATTTTTATACTACATTATTAGCCTATACAATGAAGGTGGTCTTAATATGTATCTTTTTGAAAGATTCAACTGCATATTCTCCTTGATAAAGCTGTAAAGTTGATATAATATATATACATATATGCACACACATGGGGGTGTTGGCGTTTTGGCCTTCGGAAGTAATTGCTGTTGTCATCACTCATCTGTCTATTCCAAATCCAAAGGGTAAAATGGGAAAAGAGGGGCCTATTCAAATGAAAGTGGGGTTTGAAAATTTTGAACTCTTGCTCTCGCCATGGCCTCTCCCATCCCATCTCCTTTTTACCAAAATTGGGATGCAAACTTAATTTGAAGTGGGTGGGTTTGGCAGACATTGAACTACCTTGATGAATATTTTGGAATCAAATTTTATTTAGGGAGATTTTTTATGGGTGGAGTTATTGCCACCCATCAAACTTTTTTATAACACTTTCACGTTAACCAAGTGCAATAGAGTTAAGTATGTGCGTATTGACTCGGTGCAATAGAGCCGAGTATGTTTATGTTACTCGGCGCAACAGGATCGAGTCAGTTTATTTTTTTTTATTTTCAACATTAATTCGACTCTATTATACTAAATAAATGATCGTATACTCGGTCCTACTATAATAAGTCAATATGAGGAGTGGTACAAAAAAACTTTTTAATGTAATAATAGCCCCCACCTTTTTTATTTGTCCGCGTAATTAATCCTTTCACCTGTTCTATCTAAAATTTTCATCTTTAATTTAATAATAATCCATAAAGTCACCCTACTTCTTTGTCGCTATTTGTTATGGCAGGTCGATCTCTAACAGTAAGTGTTACTCTCTTTTTATTTTTTAATATGTTTTAACAACTTGTTCCTTCCTAAAGTTACTGATAGCATAGTAATGGACAAAAGACTGAAAAACATGATTTTGTCCCGATCTAAAAGTGGGCTATATTTTCCCATTGATTTATTTGTTTTTAAATCTCCTTCAAAATCGAGGTTCACAATATGCATCTATTTAATTTTTTTCTCCTTTTTCCTCTTTCAATAATATCTCTCTCAAAATTGTAGGTTTATTTGTATTCCAATGTATAAAACAATATTTTGAAAACTTTTATGTTAATGAGGGGGAGGGGGGGGGGAGGATTTTCCAGAATAGAACTTGAATTTCTTCTATAGGTTCTTAGGTAGCGTTTAGTAAAAAAACTGAAAAATGAAACTGAAAACTGAAAAATTTGTTTGTTTAGTTTTAAAAATTGTATCTGAAAAAATGTTGTTTGTTTAAATATAACACATTTGAAAACTGAATTTTTTTGATTATGACAATTTTAGCCTTATTATTTTATTTTGATCACATGATTCTAATGACCTATCTATAATACACCACTATCCATCCATTAATTATATATAAAGCACATAAGGGCCCCAATTAGTTTTTAGAAACTTTACCCATGATAAGAATCAGAAACAACTATGGAAGTTTGAAAAAGAGAAACCCAAAAACATATGAAATAGTTGCAGTTATCCACGTTAACAATTTAAATAATAAACTAAAATATAATAAGAATAAATAACATAATTGAAAGAATGCCTGAAAAATGAAATTAAGAGAGGGGACACAAACCTTAAAAACAGTTTCGCTAATTGGCGCATGAAGAATAGAAGAAAAGAAGGGTTTTGATAAAAGAGAGGGGGCAAAATGGACTTTTTACACCTTTTACACCGTTTAAAATTAAGTTTCAGATTTAAGTGGCAACTTTGCCACTTAAAATTTTGGATGAAAATTTTAAGTTTTAAGTGGTAAAAATTAAGTGGCCACTTAATTTTTTTAGTTAGTGAACAACTTTGTCAACCACTTAAATCTGAAAATTTTAAGTTTTTAGATTTAAGTGGCAAAATATTGGTCCAGAAATAGAGATATATATATATATATATATGTCAAATATTTTTCAATCACGTAGTTAACCCACTTCCCGGTTGAATTTTTTGATGAAATTTGGTGAAGATATTCTACACACGATGAAGAACACCTTCACCAAATTTCATCAAAAAATTCTATCGGGAAGCGTGCCAAAAGGGTAAATCCGTAAATAAGGACCTTAAGTTAAGGTCCTTATGGGAAATGCTCCCCTCTCTTAATATCTTTACGCAATATATGATAGAGTTAAATGACATAAAAGTTGGTCAAGCTCTTTTATATTTTCAACAACATGCTCAAAAATTGAGTGCTTGGTTTGATAGAATTTTTTAAATATTTCACTCTATTTTAGAGTGCTAGAGGATGTTAGTGGAGTGTCAATAATTGCACCTTTTATTAAGCCCCTTAACTAATTCAATAATTATAGATGAACATATATACTCGACATAAAAAATTAACATATCTAGTGTGGCTGCTATGTATTAGTTAGAATCTACAGTTATTCGTAATTCATTTATTCATATCAAAATTCATTATAACCAATAAGTGATTGACTGATAGCCGATCAACATGTTAGTTTTTTATGTCGAATAAATATAATTGTATAGAAAAACTGGCTTTTCATCCACCTCCAACCTTTTCTTTTTCCCCCTTATTTTTATGGTTTTAATAGAATAGCTCACACAACTCCACTGCATATAGTTTTTATTACCATAATTATCTTAATGGTATTCTTTTAATTAGGGTTCTCATTCGCCTTCGTTAATGACCCATCTTGTTATTCTCGCACAAACAACTCATCATGTTATTAATAGATACACGGTACAGCGGTGTGTCTAGATGGTGCCAAGTACATAGGTGCTATAGTGTTCACTCGATTTTTTGAGAATATTTTTTATTAAATATATAACAATATTAAAAGAACCTGAAAGATTTAACAGCAATGAAAGCTCTAACCTTGATACACTAAAACAGTTGCCGCAGCTGTACGTTACTTGAGTTAAAAGGTTTATCAACCAATTTTAGTGGTTCGAATTTTTCCTTATCTATCATTTTTGTTCTTTTCTTTTATTTTTATTAAAAGTATACACCTTTTTGACCTTCGTTTATTTTATTAAAAGTGTTAATATACTCATCCTTTTTTCGCCTTTTCGTTAATTTTATTAGACTGATAATATTATTATTAACTAAGGGTCCGTTTGGTTGTCCTTCAAATTGCGAATTAGATAATTTACAATTAAGTAATTTATAAAATTTTCATTTATTAGTTTTTGGTTGTGTAAATTGAACAATTGTAAATATGATAATTCAAGTTGATTTACAAAAACTCAAATTAAGTCATTTCAAGTAAAACTTGAAATTGCCTAATTCTAGAATTAAATAATTCATTCTAACTCTATTTTTTGAAAAAATCTAGTTTCTACCCGTGATGTTGATGCATCTAGACAAAATTTCAAATAACATAGAACAATAGAGAACATGTTTTTATTCTAACAATTGGAATTTCCCATTTAAGTTTTTCAAACACTACTTGAATTAGAATTAAATCATTCATAAATGAGCAAATTCATAATTCTTCAATCGAAAATTAACTAATTCTAAAATTAGGTAATTTACGCAACCAAACGGGCCCTAAGGCTTCTACTCATTTAAGTTTTGAAAAGATACGGTGCTAATATAAGTTTAGTCCATAAAATTGAGGGAAAAAATTATTTGTATTAAGTTTAATTTGAAAGAATATATATATATATATAATAGCACTGAAATTTTCATTTTATAAATTTTAGGTACAAATATGTCCCTTTCAATTATTTTTAAAGAGTATTAAACTTGTGATTTACAAAAATTCCTTTTTCCCCTTTAATTGTTCTAAATTAATCACAAATAAATTGTGTATTTTTTTTTAAACTTCATTTCTCTTCATGGTGACTAAAAGCCCCAATTTACCAAATTTTGTGTTTCTGTTCACAATTTTTAACGTGACACAGTGGTTTTTCAGGATAAAATAATATAAATGTCATTAATTTTAGTTGTGGGGAAGTATTAAAATTTGCAACGTCACTGTTATTGACCATGACAAATGTTTTTAAATTTTAATTTTGTTCTTCAATCTCTTGCCAAAAATTAAAATTAAACACAAACTCTTATTTTAAGATCCACTGGATATAATTTTTGGGTACGCCATTGGATACTCGAATACACCATTAAAGTTTCAATTAATTGCCAAACAATTAAATAAATACTGAGTTATTCGTGTTGGTTTGTTGAAGTGTCGTTTTTATTATGCTAGTGATATTGGTAGTTGGAGTTCGTTAATAAGCTAGCTATGCCTTCACTTTTGGTGGCAATGTCATTAGTTTGAAGGCAATTCTAGTTCTACATAATGCCCTAGTTCATTATGGTGCACTAGTCCGACATTCGGTATAAGTCAACAGTGGTATGGTATGATATGGCATGGTACAATTTATCACCCTTACATATGCATATGATCAAATTAAATTTACTATAAGTCAACAGTCTTGTAGTATGGTGATAAATTCTAACCGACATTTGAGAAGGGTGGAAAGGTGTCACTGTTAAAATTTCATCGAGTTAGTTCAAAGATTAAAATAAGTAAATAAAATCTACGTACCATAAGAGAATAAATTATGTATTGACACCGACTTTTGCTTTACCTGAAGAGGCCTCGAGTGAATCAAGTAGTTAAGATATTCACTTTCAAATAAAAAATTAAGGTTCGAATCTGATCTCCTCCCCCAAAATGGGCCTTTATCATTGCTATGTTTAAAAATAATGATTTTTTTTAATCGATCTGAGATGTAATTGAAGTGGGCGTAAATTTTACTATATATTATACACAAACCACCCTTTGATATACCTATGTAATTAATTAAATGCGCTTTCACCCTCTATTTCCCTTTAATTTCAATAAGGGGTTATTTTGTAAATTTATCTAAAATAACCTTCATGCTTTAGAGAAAAAAATTGTTAATGCTAAGACTTGAACCCATAATCTTAAGTAAGAAAATGTTGTGCCATTATCACCTAGCTAACGTAACCACTACGTACTAAACATAATATTGTGCATACGTCACCTGTTTTCGCATTTTCTTTTCTCTTTAAAAATAACGTGTAAATCAATTGTCATGGCCTGATACCAAGATCAAGTTCTAGCCAATTCGACATAATTTTAATAACGGGTCCTAATAAAAATAGACAGTCACAAAGAAAAAATGTCTCCTTCTATAGTAAATTTGACAAATGTAATCAAATAATAAAAATAGACAGGCACAATGAAAAAATGGCTCCTTCGATAGTAAACATGACAAATGTAACCACTTTCTTTCTTAATTTCATTCTCTTTCCTGTGTCCAATTATTGTAGCAGTGAATAATATTACATAAATCATAAAAATATGACAATCAAGTTTGATCCTGAACATTGAATTTTGAGACAATTTGAACGTGTTTGCAATTATTAAGACATCTAATAAAATGTTGGAAGAAATTTGAGGCATACTGGAAACCAAGATAATATGCCTTTCACATCAAATGGACTTTCTTAAATTGGTTTATCTATTAAACTCCTGTAATGGAAGAACTGTTTTTAATTGATAACTAGAGAAAAGATGCTACCAGTAGTGAAGCATAACGCGTCAAGTTGATTTTAATTTATTATTTGTGTAATTTTTATTTTTATTAATTGGAGCATTATTTTCTTTATTTATAGTTATACGATTTTAGGAAGTCTAGAATAATAGTTTTTGGTATATTTTATGTTTAGTAAATTAGGTTTTATTATATAACACATTTGATTTGGAGTAGCTTTCAAAGCATGTCTAATTATTTTAGTTAAGTCTAGGTTTGCAGTAGTATAAGTAGGCTATGCCCCATATGTAATCAATCAATTTTTTCATCAATAATATATAAATTATTTGAGATTTTTTTTCTCATTTTTTGTTAATTCAAGAGTCGAGTTAAAGATGATGCTCTTTTTCCTTTAATAAGGTGCTTCTATCCCGCATCAGATAGTATCAGAAATAGAAGTTTGCCTGACTCGATGGCAACTGGTAATTAAGATCGCAACCACGTACTCCAACGACACAACTAAAGGAGTGTAAGCCCTTCAGGCAACCGTGCAAGCTCAAGAACCCAACGATATGAATGGATGGAGATTGCAACACTCGATATCCAAAAGTCAATCGCTAGACTTGGTTTTAATGGCAACTTGATTGAAAATCCTGGTAGGGTTCAGGTCCATAGGATTGCCTTTGGGCGCCTTAACATGGGTGGAGATCGTGAAAAAATTACAATCGAAGAAAACTTTTTAACAGCAGCGAGTTTGTAAATTGTTGTTAAGAATTGAAGAGTATTTTTACTACTTCAAAATTCTAATAGAAGAGTGGCTGCAATTCATTTATGATGTATTCACAAAAAAGGTTCAGCTATGGTAGGATGATTTTCAATATATATATGATTGAAGGATATCTGGTTTTCTCCAATCAACACGTGTGGATTAACGTTATGTTTATTGATTGAAGAATATTATATATGATGATAATTTTAAAGAAATCATGTCTTGTGTGAATCAACTTTTTTGTTTGGATCTATAATGATTTTGAGAATATTCAAATTCAATCACAAAATTCCTTTATATATAGAGGATGTGCCAAAGAAAAAGGTCGAGATCCATACAATTGAAACTATGAAATTGTCCATTTCACCTATTATGAGGTCGATGTGCTATGCGTGAATGTAGATAATATTCCTAAATTAATCCAAGTTTATCCAAATTTGTCTTTGATGAATAAAATTTTAGTTTGATTGACTTTTTGTACTATGAAGAGAAGACTAGTGCCAATCTAATATGGTACTTATGGAATTATCGTGAATAGGATGTTGATGTGCAAGATTTTCTTGGAATGGAAAATTATTTTCCTGCCATAAATGCTCATTTAAAATTATTTTTTAATAATTATATTTAGGAGTAATTTTTTTTAGGGGAATTTGGATGTTCAAAAATTTAATTTGGTTTGACTATCAAGATTTCTAAGTATCTTGTTGGTTGGTACGAAAAATATCAATTTCATTCATTAAATTCGATGACGAGTTTTTTTTTTTGTAGAGCATGTGAATGATGCGGAACGTGTGAAGACGATTTTAATTTATTATTTGTGTAATTTTTATTTTATTAATTGGGCAATATTTTCTCTATTTATAGTTATACGATTTTAGGAAGTCTAGGATAATAGTTTTTGGTATATTTTATGTTTAATAAATTAGGTTTCCTTATGCAACATATTTGATTTGGAGTAGTTTCAAGTCTAATTATTTTAATTAAGTCTAGGTTTGTGGTAGTGGCCATATGTAATCAATCAATCTTTTCATTAATAATATATCGATTATTTGAGATTTTTTTTCACATTTCGTGTTAATTCAAAAGTGAAGATGAAGACGATATCCTTCTTCCTTTAATATCGCATTTTCGTCCCGCGTTTGTTAGTTGAGTTGGTAAGAATTCGAATACTTTACATGTAAATCTTAGGTTCGAATCCTCTTGATTGGTGATATGTAAAAAAATAATGTAAGTACTTTTTGAGCCTTATGAAATGTTCTCGCCCTAGAATAGGATAAAAAAAAAACACTAAAGAAAAGATGTTACATGATGTGTGTATATGCTCTCTTTTTATATATACATATATATAAATTATGGAAACCATAATCTGATCCTAGATAACTAAATTATTTTGGCAGATTTATAGTTATACAATTTTAGGAAGTCTAGGATAATAGTTTTTGCTATATTTTATATTTAATAAATTTGGTTTCCTTATGCAACAGATTTGATTTGGAGTAGTTTCAAAAGCAAGTCTAATTATTTTAATTAAGTCTAGGTTTGTGGTAGTGGCCATATGTAATCAATCAATCTTTTCATCAATAATATATCAATTATTTGAGATTTTTTCACATTTCGTGTTAATTCAAAAGTGAAGATGAAGACGATATCCTTCTTCCTTTAATATCGCATTTTCATCCCACGTTTGCTAGTTGAGTTGGTAAGAATTTGAATACCTCGCATGTAAATCTTAGGTCCGAATCCTCTTGGTTGGTGATATGTAAAAAAATAACGTAAGTACTTTTTGAGCTTTATGAAATGCTCTCGCCCTAGAATAGGATAAAAAAAAAGATGTTACATGATGTGTGTTTAGGCTCTCTTTTTATATATACATATATATATACATAAAATTTTCTATGCGAATTACTGTTCACGGATTGTCCGTACAGATTGGGCCATTTGGCATGCTTCCCGGTTGAATTTTTTGATGAAATTTGGTGGGGATGATGTTCTTCATCGTGTGTAGAACATCTCCACCAAATTTCATCAAAAATTTCGACCGAAAAGTGGGTTAACTACATGATTGAAAAATATTGATCTAGAAATAGATATATAAAATCCAATATTTTTCAATCATATAGTTAATCCACTTTCCGGTTGAATTTTTTGATGAAATTTGGTGGAGATGTTCTATACATGATGAAGAACATCCCTACCAAATTTCATCAAAAAATTCTATCGAGAAGCATGCCAAATGATTCAATCCGTACGGGCAATCCGTGAACAGTAATCCGTACCAGAAATAAACTCATATATATATATATATATATATATATTATAGAAACCATAATCTGATTCTAGATAACTAAACTATTTTGGCAGTAGTGCCACCTTACTGGTATTAAGTAAATGAAGAAGTTGACAAATTGCAAGAGGTCTCCCCCTTTTATCCTAGACCTTGTGAATTCAAGTTCCATTAAATAACTCTTTTTTCTTCTTTTTCTAAATATTTATTTCATAACTAGGGACTTTTTGTTTTTGGTCTAGTGAATTTGATTTCTTTTGGTTTTTAACCCAACTCATTTCCGAAATTAATTATTGGCCCAAATTCGATTTAATTACAGTTTCAAATTTTAAATATTTATTTTAATTCTTTTAATATTAATTTGTGTTCTTCCAGTCTAACCCTTTTTGACTTCGTTATATCAAATTCATTGTTTCCTAAAATGTAGCTCACCTAGATTTCGGAAAGTATATTAATATATCTTAAATGTTTTCAAATTCAAGCAAGATCTCATATTTTAAAACAATTTTTAATTCAAATAATTTAGTTAATTTGTAATTGAAGGAAGTGTACGTTCTTCAAATATATATATATATATATATTAATTTAAATCCAGGTTCTTTTTCTTTGTTTCTTTTTTTTTTGTTGTTGTTGTTGTCGTCGTCATCTAAAATTTAGCTCACCGAAGGTTTTGGGAAGTACATTAATATATTTTAAATGTTTCAAATTCAATTCCTATAAGATCTAAGATTTTAAATTAAATCAAATATTTTAGTTAATTCATAATTTACGGATTGACTTTGTAGACATATTGGACAACACAAAGTTAAAAGAAACAGACATATTAACATTTACACTTTGAATGAAGAGACTAAATTTGTTGGGATACACCTTTTAGATTATTATTTTTGCGTCAAACTTGATAGTTCAGTGGTGCGTGAAGGAGACGTGTAACGATGAAATATCATTCTTGCATAAAGTCTCATAGTTCCTACATACATAAACCAATTTAAGTAAAAAGCACATTACAAATAATCAGTAATATGGTTGTTAGGAAATGTTAATATAGACATATTACGAATAATCAATAATATGTCTGTCACGAAAAAAAACTTAAAGGAGGTTGGTTTAGATTCAGTAAAATAATTTCATTAGTAATAAAAGCAATAGCGATTACCATTAATAAACTATATACAAGTTGAAGAAATTTTCTAAATAGTGGTATGACTAAGGAAACGTGTCGAAAGATGTTCAAAATATCTTCAAAGTCTTTAGAGAAAGTCATATATGCTAACCATATAAATTAAGACTGCGACAAACTTATCCCATAATAGTGTATAAGTATTATGTCAATTGGTACCTACAAATAGATTAATTAAACCAACACATATATCAAAGATGACGTTGTTGGATTACTCGACGACGCATATGTTGTTTTCATAACCTTGTCCATGAATCTAACTTGCTTCAATTTATGGATTGATTCATATACGTGATTGATCTAGGAGCGAAGCTGTGTAGGGGCAGGGGGGCAGCTGCCCCTCCTTGGGTTGGGGCATTTAAAAATAAAAATAAAATTTTTAGGGATTTATGTGCATAAAAATAAACTTGAGGGGAACCTAACTGTAAGATACAAAAACTTAAGAAACAGTTTGTAACTATTAAACCTAATTAATTAAAAAGGTGCCACTACTCATTTCTCCTCTTCTTCTTCTTTTGCTTGCCGTTGTTTCAGTGCTTTCACCATTTCCATTTCTTCACTCACTTCTCAAACCTCTCTTCATCTACACCATTTTTTTTACCACCACAATTCACCAATATTTCCAAAATATGAAAAATCGTAGAATGTTATTGTAATTTATCATAATTGTTCGTTTTTGTTATTTAAGTTGTATGAACTTTTATTATTAATAGTATTATGTTTGAATTCAAATTTTATAGATTTAAATATGATTTAGTGTGTTTTGATTTTCGATCAAATTTCGCCTCCCGTAGATTAATTTTCTGGATTCGCCACTAGATTGATCCAAGCAATTTATGAGATGATAAATGAAATCGATTGATCACTTTGATGTACTTAAAAGTGAATGCATTATGCGGTTGATTGGAGGCAAGCCTTGACTCTGAAGAAAGCAATTCAAGATAGCGTCACAAAAGACGGGAGCGATTGGATTGGAATTTGAAACGATAGAGAGAGATTTATGTGTTTATATAAGTATTTTTCAAAAATCTAAAAAGAAATCTTAGTAGAAATATATATGCATGCTTTAGGAATTTTTTTCTAGAATTAGAGCTGATCATAAATATTATCAGAAGTGATAAATATATATTATTAATTTTATTATATTCTGCCAAAAGTGAAGGAGATAACAACTTGATCATTCAATAATTGCAATTTAATCAAGTTTTAGCCTTAAAAAGCAAAAATATTAGAAAAAAAAAAATTTTCAATTTGGGCTAAGACAAAAATATTTGGGTTAAATCCTAAAAATTGGACTATTCACAAATTTGTGTTAGTAATAAGTCTGAGTAAAGAAACTAATCAAACTATGGGTAATTGGTCTAATTTTATATTATTACACAGAGCTTTTTTATTTTTATTGATTTCATCCCTAAATTTAAGGTTTATCATAATGCAATATAAAAGCATCTCCAATAAAACAATTAACTAAGAATTTTATTTTTTTTAATAATTTTAAATTTAACGAAAAATAATATTTGTATAGTAACCATCTAATCAAAGGTCCAAATGCTTTACTGTGCCTTTGAATGAAAAATAATAAAGTAAATGAAAAAAATAAGAAAATGACCAAAGCTCTCACTTTTAATAGGGAAGTCACATGTTCGCAATCCCCGGGTTTCCTTCTCTCTAAGTTACTAATATTTTGAAAAAGGTTATTCTCTACCTCTTTTTTTAGGAAAAAAATTATAAAATAAATTACACAAAACTAGCTCTTAATTAGTAGAAATTGCAAAATAAAATAAAATTCCACCATTCATTTAAGCGATGCCTAACAGGTTGCCCTCGAATCTATCTTTATGCAATTTAGGGCAGTACTACAAGCAACTCCACGTACTACACTCCGACAAATCCTGCACTATATGAATTTGTCACTTAATATATAATTCCCACGACTCAATTGTCTACATGCAACAATCAAGCTATGAGAATCCCAATCCGGAATGTGCCGATTTCGACTTGTTACCTACTCATCTTTAAGTTTGTTACCTACTCATCTTTAAGGCTCCATTTGATTGCAAGGTGAAAAAAGAAAATAAATTGAGTTAATTTTAGTAAAAAGATGGAAAATAAGTTGAGTGATGGAGGTGATATCCTCTTGATTTTTAAGTTTTTCCATGAAGAAATTTTCTTTGCTCGATGGTGAGTAAAAATTTTTCACCAAAAACATTGAATGATGGAGGATACATACTCATAAAATGAGTAACATCTCTCACCTTATTTTATATGTTTTCATACAAACTAGCTAAATTTATTTTCCTTTTTCATCTTTGCAATCAAACGGAGCCTAAGTTTCTAATTTTAGTCAATTTTACATGCCGACACTTAGTTAGAGCCGCTATTCTATTTTACTAGAAAACAGACAAAAAAAATGATTTATGAAACCATCTTCTAAGTTCGGGTACTAAATTACGTAGAATAAAAATATTAGACACTTGTCCTATCCTTTTCGGACTCTTGATGATTTCTTAGAGTATTTCTAATAATAGTGTAAAAATTGAATTGTAAATCATACGTGTCAACCTACTTTTACAAAAAAAAAAAAAAAAACTTGAATATTAAAAAAAATATATGTTCCAATGGTACTTTTGTAATATCTTGTGTAAATTTTAAAATAACCAATAAGATTTAAACACTTGTTAACTATCAATTTAAGTAATTTATTATTATTTTTTCTAAGTAATTTTATAGTTATAATGGATCTTGATTTGTAAGTATTGCTAAACATATTTCAAATATATAATTTTTATTAAAATCCATATTTTACATTTAAAGTTGTTATATTTTAAAATTTTATTTCAAAAAAGAAGAGAGAAAAATGATGTGGCAGTGTAAAACTGGAGTGTATTTTACACAACTATTTTATACAAACTTGTATTTTAAAAAACTATTGGAGAGAAAAAAATTTACAAATTGTATAAATTTTACACAAATTTAAAATATAAAAAAAATGTTAGAGATGCCCTTAACTTTGAGATTTTATTATAATCATTAAACAAATTGTACAGAAGAAAAGCAAAGAAATGGAAAGCGTTGGATCGCTGTCACAAAGAAAAAGAGTTAGAAATGGAATACGTGGTCATCTTCGAGCCCCCCTTGAGGATTGCTTACGGAATACTCACTTGCAACAATATGTTTGACCTCAGCTAAGTCAAATTTGCGGGAAATTTGAAAATGGATAAAAGTTCTTTTTATGGTAATATTTTTTTAAAAAAAAAATTAGGGAATATTTTACTTTTTTTTAAAATAAAGGCATATTTTTTAATCTTATTAATGTAAGCTTTCAATTTATCAATTATTTTTAAAATGTGAGTTTTGACCAAAATTTTATTCTTTACGAATTAAACATTGCACAAATTTGTGTTTTGTGTATACTTAACTTTGCAATTTAAAAAGATTTAATATAAATTTATTTTGCATGATGTGTTTTTATTTTTTAACAATTATATTTTTATATGTCACGTATGTAATTATAAAGCATTAATCAAATCAATCCATACATAATAAGGTATTAGAAAATAAGGACTGCAAACTTAATGTTACATAAACAAAAAAAAATATCGTATGTATTTTATCAATAAATAGGTTTAAACTTTTAATTTGTTGAAATAACTCAAAACTACTATCAATTAAAAACACTTCACTACAAAGAACAAGTGGCTTTTCTCAACATTAGCAGCTAAACGTAGTAGTATAAATGCCCTTAAAAAATTTTGCGGCATTTTTCATAGCATTTGTTTAAATACCTTAAAAACCAATGTCGTAAGAAATTTGATGCAAAATTTCACCATACATGCCCTTCGTCCCTTACCTATTAACTGATGTGCCAAAATACTCATTCGTTACTTAATTATATATAATTTTTCTTTTATAATCTTATCCCTATATATAGGCATATGTATAATTATTTATGTATTGAAAATCTAATTAGAAATATGAACCATAGGCACCGTTACATAAAAAGAGCGACTGAAGTTTAACAAAAGGTCTTTGGTTTTTTTTTTTTGTTTCAAATTGTATAATGGTTTTTATTTATTTTTGAAAATTATTTTAACTTCAATTTACTTCAAATACATATAATTGAAATATTGATTTAAATAAGTAAGATTATCAACATGTTGAACTATTTTTCTCTTTTGACACAACTGACGCATGCAGTATATAAGGATACACACATAAAATAAAAAATTCTTTCTTCTATGCTAAAAGAATTAAAATTCTTCAAATAAAGTTGATCACAATGGTTTCCTAAAATTACATAAATATTCTAATCATAGAACAAGAAACTATTTAAAAAATATTGGATTGTAATAAATTTCTTGTACTATTTTGGTAAGTTCTTAATTAAAAAACGTGGAATAACTTTTTGGCACTTGTCTAAAAGTATCATAAACTTCTGTCATTTGGCATGAAGAGTTGACTTTTTGCACATTTGATATAAAATATCGAAAAAGTAACTAACACTGCCGACATTTGTTAAAAATTGATGTGAATATACTGCATCTTGTATAGAATGCCATAAATTCTATACATTTTGTACAAGATCCCAATAAAAGTATTTAATATTGTTGGCACTTGTTGGAGACTGTCATAAGTTTGTTGCATTTGTTACGAAATGTAGTAAATTCCCGGCATTTTGTACGAAATGCTATAAATTCCTGAATTTTGTTAAAAAGTACCAAAAAATACTTTTTTCTTAGTATTTATATATAGTGCCGCTAAATAAATGCCATAAAAAATTACTTTTTTCGTAGTGATTAGAAATAGTAATTTGTTGAAAAACATGCAGTGCAAACTTAATTTTGCACGTTACTACAAATAATATATCCGAAATTTTTTTGCAAAGTTAATGTTACAGTTTTTTTAGAATCTGGTTAAATGTACGCCCTTAATTTATGAAAATATTATTTCCTATATATTTTACAAGAAACTTTCTCAAACAAATCTCATTTTTTTAATATTCCGTAGAAGAAGTTAAACGAATGTAATCTCGCAAGAATCCATTTGTATGAAAAGTAAATTACTATATCAATCGAAAACATTTGATTACACGTACTGTAGTTAAAATTGCACTTAAAAGTTGAAGTAAAAGAGTCACCGCTAAATAACTTGCACTTGTAGGCAACTCGATCAAGTATATATTGACTTTTTTAACTCGATCAAGTATGTATTGACTTTTTTAGCCGTTAATATCTTGCACTTTTAGGCAACTCGATCAAGTATATATTGACTCTTTTAGCGGTTAATAAGTTGAGTTTTGACACAATAATAAATTCAATAACCACATTCATATGAATCGGACTTTTAATCTCTTCATTATGAGAATGAGAAGAATACTGCCCAATTACAAGCTAAGTTTTTTTAATACCGGCGAATTGAATTTGAGGGACAACTTGAGATATTTATTATTGAAAGAGATCCTTCACTTGGAATCTGCAAATATACACTTCCACAAATGCTAAAAAAGATTAGAAAGAGTCAAAAAAGTATTGTTCTAAAGAATAAAGACCGAACAAATATGGTTGGTGATCCCAAAATTTCCCCCAAGAATATTTTCAAACTTAGTACAAAAATTCCAAAATATTCCTTCTTTTAAATGTTGGGATGGGATGTAATTGCCTGATTTTTCTTTTTCTTTTTTTTTTTCCATCAAGTAAACAAGAAAAGTTGCTCAAAAATATATATATATATATACACACACGAGAAGTCATTAATTAATTAATCAGTTCTATTAAGAATTTTTTTTGGACTTCTTATAAAGATTTGACAAAATCACTAAATATATATATATGCCACATGATCACAACAATTCATTTTTAGCACAACCCAATTGGAAGATTCACAAATTGAATGACCATAATCACTCAATTCAACTCCTAACTTACAATTATCAATCCAACAACAAAACATAAACATAAAAAAAAAAAAAAAATACTAATTGCTTTTTTCTCCTAATTATAATTTTTTTTTTCAGAATACAATAACATTAATTACCCTACTAGAGAGCATCAACTTCCGCGAGCTTAAAACTAGAGAGCACCAACTTCCACGAGCTTGGGGACGAGGTGTCCGCTGAGGTGGAGCGCCACGAGGCTCTCCAATCCTCCGACACGTGTCCCTCCAATGAATACCGCGGGAGCGGCGCCTGCCCCTTCACCGGCGCCATCACCGGCGAGTGCGGGCACCTCGTCCTCGTCCAATTCGATGACGGTGGGGTGGACCCCGATGGTGGACAAGAGCCTCCTCATGACGTGGCACATGCAGCAAGACGGACGGCTGAAGATGATGACCGGGTTCTCCGATATCAGGCGTTGGATCCTTGTCTCGGTCGATTCTTCGACGTCTATCGCGAGAGGGGAGGAGGTGGTGGGTGTGAGTTCTAGCCTGACTCCGCCTTCGGATATGGCGGCGTAGCGACGGACTCCTTGCATCTCCGGTGTAGAGAGAGAAAGAGAGGGAAATTTAGTGAGAGAGAGAGAGAGTGTGTACGTCAACGAGAGGGGATTGGAAATTGTGTGTGTGGGGAGAGTAATAAGGACGTGTTTGGGGGTGATTTTATAAACGAGGGAAGCTAGGTGCGATTCTCTTACATTAAAAAAAAAGTTTTAACGTGCTTACGTAAATCCTACTTCTCTCACCCGCTTTCGGGGAATTTGCTTCCCACGCGCTTTCAATTATCTCTAATTTGTCCTTACTCACTTCGACATTATTTTAAGACTAAGTTACAAAACTAAACTAACTCCTCCCGCTATTTCAGGTCGAAGTTTATTTAAAATTTGTCTTTGAAATAATTGATTTAAACTTGAGCACAATTTGAATTTCAATGAGTTAATGAGTTCAATTTCATCAAACATTAAAACTTTGTTAAATACGAGTAAAAATTTAGCCACTCAAGTTAAATTTAACCAAAAAATTGTTTGAGCTCAATTTGAAAGTTAAACAAGTTAAATACGGTTAAATTCATGTGCTCAAAATATTTTATAGACACAAGTTTACTTAACTCAATTCATTATAGTTATACGTAAGAATTCAATAACGAGTTTGTCTAGTTAATTAAAATCTTTTTTAAAATAAAAAAAATTAAAAATACGATGACTCGAGTTTTTAAGAGAGTGCAATGAAAATGAGAGTGGGATGCGCGTGAGGAAGGGGTTGATGGAGAGTTACGTAATGAGGGGTAGCTCGGAAATACAGGACATATTGACGGGGTTAAGTTAATAATAAAAGTGGCGTGGGCCGATCACATGGAGTGATGGTAGTATTAAATGTAGCTGACGTCATCTTGACTTTGACGTGGAACGGCAGGGGCCTGTCCCTCCCTCGCTCTCCATTTTGCTGATGTAAATGCTAAAGCCAAAAAGCACCACACCACCCCTGCTCGCTTACGAGTACAAAGCCCTTTGTACTGTAGTCTTCCTTTCTGGGCCCCACTACACTGACGCAATAAATAAATCAGTGATAATTTCTTTGCTTTAAAAAAATAAATAAATAAATAAATAGAAATGGACGATAATGGTTATCCTTGTAGTCAATAAATAAATTTGGACTCTCCATAAGTTATTATTATGATTTTAGCTTTTGGAGTCCACTAGGGTGTTATTAACTTGCTATTTAATTTGTCATTTAAATTTAAAAATTTAAATTTTTTAAATTTAAATGGTAGATAAAATTATTTACTAATTAAAAAAATTAAGTAGTTATTTAATTTTTATCACTTAAAATTTAAATTTTTCATCTAAAATTTTAAGTAGTAAAGTTGCCACTTAAATCTAAAATTTAATTTTAAAAAGTGTAAAAGTTCCATTTTATCCATTCTCTTTTATCAAAACCCTTATTTTCTTTCCTTCTTCATGCGCCAATTAGTAAAATTGTTGTTAAAGTTTGTGTTCCTTCTTTTAATTTCATTTTTCATACCTTTTTTCAATCATGTTGTTTATTCTTATTAAATTTTAGTTTATTATTTAAATTATTAACGTGGATAGCTGCAACCATTTTATATGTTTTTGGGTTTCTTTTTTCAAACTTCCATATCTATTGTGTAGTTGTTTATGATTCTTATTATGGGTAAAGTCTTTAAAAGCTAATTGGGGCCCTTATGTGCTTTATATATAATTGATGGATGAATAGTTGTGTATTATAAGTGTGTCGTTAGAATCATGTGATCAAAATAAAATAATAAGGGTAAAATTGTCATTATAAAAAAATTTAGTTTTTAGATTTCTCATATTCAAACAAACAATATTTTTTCAGATACAACTTTCAGAACTAAACAAATAGCTTTTTCAGTTTTCAATTCCAGTTTTTATTTTTTTTACTAAACGCCACCTAGATGTTTTTAGGTTGAATTTTAATTATTATAAAAATATTTTACGAGTAGTAATATAAAAATTAATTAAAGTGTTCAAAAATTAGTTAAGTCGCAACTTAATATAAATAAAAAAATAAATATTGACTCGTTTTCAATAACCTTTTTAATATATGTGGTGCACGAATGGATTCAGGGCATGGTTCAAAGTCGCGGTTTCAGAGGCTAACTCGAACACTCAATTTTTGACTCGGATATCGGTATCGGTTTCGGTTTCGATGATATGAAGCGATTTATTATTTAAAATGCCCAAAAAATTACAAAAAATATATAGAAAAATTCTAAAGTATGAGATTAATAAGCTTGATCAATTAGATAAGCATAATAATATTATCTAGTACAAATTACATATCATACATTAAAATATCATCATATGTCGCACTTGATAATAAAATATTACATCATAATTCAATAAATATATAACAATACAATCTTATAAAATACAAATATCTTAAATATAATTTCAATTAGGCCTAGAATAATGACATAAATTATAATTATCATCATTACTCAAGGACTCCAGTGATGAGGAATAAATATATAAAGGAGATTAAGAATTGGCACTTGTGGGGTAAAAATGAGATGAATGACTAGATAACCCATAAACAGAAAATTTTGATTGGCCATGATGATGATAGTATCCAAATCCCCGATAATTACTGTTACTTGAAGATCCATCATAATACGTTCCACGACCATTTCAATAATAACCACCACGAGTAACAATATTATTATTTGATCCATCACTATTAACATAATCTTGTGTAGAACTTTCATAACCAGTGCCAAAATTATAACTAGATATTTTGCTTCTAGAGATACTATGTCTACGACTATTATAATCATAGTCGTATCCATGTCCACCATAATAGTGTTGGCCTAAGTTTAAGTTCTACAGTTGATCATCAAGGCGACGATAGCTTTGTGAATGAGGATCACAACCACTAGAATACTCATCATAACTAGGGAACATAGTTAGATCTGTTAGATGCCTACGCTTCTTTTGCTTTATTTTTTTCTTGCTTACTTTTCGTTTCTTTTTCTTCTTTCTTTTCTTCCTTCTTCTAATATTCTCTTTTTTAGGATTAAGCCAATTTAATTAAGCAAATATTAATAAATTATTTTGGAATAATTGAACAAATCAATATTTTTTTTATAGTTGCCAATTTAATTAAACAAAGATTAACAAATTATTTTGGAACAAATCAACATTTTTTTTTCAATAAATACCAATTTACACTTAAAGTCTCTAAAATCCAACATGGAGTAACTCCCTTTTTTTTTATATAACTTTAGTCACTTTATTCAATTATTTAATATGGAGTGAAATATCAGCGACTTGGTGTGATTTCAATAAAATATTGATGATATTTTGAAATACCGCGATTTTAATCATATCGGGTCATAATAGCTGTTCGGCACTTCCTATTCTAACTCGGTATCGGCCATCCGATACTTTGAACCATGATTCAGGGTTTGAGTTATTGTGAAAAATTGGGTTGGAAATGTGGAATTGGTAGAGTTATGAACTTGAGAGCTTATATAAAGTGTTCAAGTTACAAGTACAAATAGGGGAGGCGTTGTTATAGCTTGAACTTGAGACCTTGATCTGATCAAGACAAAATGTTACCAATCGAGATGGCATTTGGATCTTTAATCTTTTGTTTTTGCTATAATAAGCTTATCAAATCACTAATATTGCTTTCTTCTTTTTTTGAGAAAATTTATAAATTGAAGGATTCTTTATTTTTATTTTGAATATAAATCACAAGATTTTTAAAAAATGTGATTTTAAAATAACATGATTTTCAATTTATCAATTCTTTTATAGTTTCATGATTTTTTTAATTTATTTTGAAAATATAAAAAGAAAGAAAAGTTTGGTTTAAATTGGTTTCTTCTTGATTTGTGTATTCGATTAGGAGAGAATGTGTTGATATACTGAAATTAGAGGAGGAGGAAAAATATAGAGTTTTGTTGTGTTTAAGTTCTTGAATTGAACGTAAGATTCTTCGTATCACACCAAATTTATGGGATTATAAAATAACACAATTTATAAGAAATCTCGTAACAAAAGCAAAAATATCAACTTTACAAGTAAAAAAGCATGGGATTGTGCGAATCTTTCTTCTAAAATTTTATGGGTAAGGAACACACCCAAAAAAAAATAAAAAAATGTGGAGCAAATTTTATATGAAGAATGAAGTTGGCTTTTCTTGTTTTTCAATTCAAATAGTTTGAGTAAATTGGACATTTCAACTTATTGAGAAATGTGAGAAATAATATCATATATGTGCAAACAAGTGTTTATGCATTATTTTTTTAATAACTTTTGAAATTAAAATAATAAAATATAAAAATATTTTTCTTGTTTATATGAAAAAAATATATAAATAGTGCCAAAAAATAGAATTTAACTGTTTAAAAAATTTTAACAATCAAACAACATGAAAATAATAATTTAAGTAAAAAAATTATATTTTTTTATGAAAAATGTAGTCAATCAAATGCATCTTAAACTAAATTTATTATGTTTATGCTTGTGTGAATAATTTACAATTTTTCAAAGCATCCGGTAATTATTAGTCTTCGCTGCGGCTGAGGTGTCAAAGTCCTTTGCACTGTAATAATCGTTTGCGGGGCCCACGCCACTGACCTAATCAACGGCAGTGAACTACACTTTTCTCGTCACCCTGACGTTGTTGTGTCCATACACGTGGCACCTCCTTTTGCTTTCCCTCCGGTTGTGGAGATTGTGGGCTGGGGTGAAATCAACGGGCCACGGACCTTTCCGGCTCCACCAATAGCAGAGTGCCAAGGCGGATTGCGGGTGGGTTGTGGGTCCCACCATCGATGAATTCTTAGGTGCTTTGGAAATTTGCTTTAATGAGGACCGTTGATGGTGGGTAACTATGGTGTCTGCCACATGGGAATCCTTGTGTGCGTTGTGGATTGTGGGATTGCATCAGCTATATAGGTTGGCCCATTCTTGCTAATTCATTGGTTTTCATTTTCTTCCTTATTAGTTGAATCAGGCCAATGAGATATTAGACGAAATACGCGTAAGCTAAATTAAATAATTTTATTTTTGAACTAATAAATATATATATATATATATTAATGTATGTCGGTGCTATTGGACATAGTAGAATGAATAAAAATATAAAAAAAGATTTGAATACAAGTATTATTGTAATTAAAATAAGAATATTTTGATTTATGACGGTATCTATTACAACATTATCAATGTTTATAATTGTAATTTTGATCCCTCCCATATATTTTCTTTTTAATTTATCACTGACATCATTAAATTTGGATGTGTTTCACTTACACAAAGAAGAATTGAATTCCATCGAACTTTATAATGGAACAAAAACATATAAAGATGTGGTTTTAAAATTAAATGAAAGTATGCTAAACTTAGTTGTACTATGAAATTTGATTCCATTAAAACCATTATGAAATATTGCCAATTTCTTTAAAAAAATAAAAAATAAATAAACATCACCAAAGATGAAAACAAATAAAATCTTGAGTACCTTAAATAACAACTTTTCTTTAAATTACTAATGTTATAGGAATAGTAATATAGTTTAATTAAATTTTTAACAATGGTTATTTTTTTCTTACTCTCAAGAAAATACTAAGTAAGAGTTTTATTTAAAATATACATTTAAAATAAAAAAAAAATCATATATTGAAAAACTGAAAATAATATGACCCACATTTTTTATCACACCAATCATTCACAATTTCACATGATAAATATTTTGTTACTTTTATTTCATCTTTTCAAAAACTAACTTAGGTTATATTGTTAAACATCTAAAAGTGGCTAACCTAAATTAATTTAATATTCCTATTATCATTTCATATAATAAGATACTAATTTTTTCATGACAACACTTATTTGAAGAGAAAAGTAGAAGGTCTCTAATCTCTATACAAAGAAATGGAATCCGTGATTGAAACCTATTCAAAGATTTTAAATTTGGGTTTGAAGTCCAAGTGGGATTTTCCATTTGAATATTCAAAAATATCTATATTAGACCAATTATATGTAATTCTTATTAGGCTTTTATTAATTTTATTTATATATTATTTTATAGTCACAATAAATCTTGTTTTATAGAGACTAATTATGAGATTTCAAATATATAATTTTTATTAAATTTAAACATTTGGTAAAAATGTTATTATATTTTAAGGTTTAAAAAAAATAAAAGAAAGAAAGTTGATGTGATTGAATGTATTTGATAGTGTATACGTGTATTATGCTTCTTTATTCAAAGGTTGAGATTGTGTGAAAATAAAAGAATTTATGGTGTGAATTAATTGATAAAAATAAATCATATCGTGTTGTTAAAATAAAAGACAACTTTGTAAGATTTCATCTATAACATTGATTAAATGGATTTACTGAGTGTAGCTTGGAAAAAAAACCTTTAAGATATAAGCGCCTCTCACGAATATACCTGGTGCATCTTTTCTAATTTGACCACTTGTATTTTAAATTAATAGTTTTATTTTTTCACTTAACTATAATTAACATATTATATACATACATATATAGGGAGAATTTCTGGTGCGGAATACTGTTCACGGACTAGTGGTATGAACCGGACCATTTGGCACGCTTTCTGATGGATTTTTTTAATGAAATTTGGGGGGATATTCTTCATCATGTAACATCTCTATCAAATTTTATCAAAAAATTCAACTAGAAAGGGGGTTAACTACATAATTGAAAAATATTGGTCCACAAATAGATATATAAAATCCAATATTTTTTAATCATATAGTTAACCCACTTCTCGGAAAACATGCCAAATGGCTTGGTCCGTACCACTAATATTTTTCAATCATATTCTCACCAAATTTCATCAAAAAATTTCATCGAAAAACATGCCAAATGGCTTGGTCTGTACCACTAATATGTGAACAATAATCCGTATTAGAAATGCTCCTCCCTACATATATATATATATATGTATTGAATAACAAGTTGCATTATTGAACATGAAGAATTATCAACAGGATAGATGCACAACAGACTGGGTAGAGAAAATTCAGGAATTAGTCCTTATGTAAATAAGCTGGAGAATCAGACTAGTGGAGAAGAAAAAAAGTACGAGTAGTTAGGAATTTAGGCTTAATAGACTAGCAAAGTACAAATAGTTGCGTATTCAAGCCCATCCACTTGCATCTCGAATTTCGTATCCAGTCTTTGATTCACTCCGAAGTGCCCTGTACTTGATATTTTCGACACTTCAGTTGTCTACCAGTTGGTGCTCTACCAGTTAACGTTGTTAGTTGGTGCTCGACTCTTTTGCTATAACCTTTCCATTTTTTATTGCATTATATTGTAATAAATTTTGAAGGAATTAAATATTTTGTAGTGGGATGTGTTATAGTTATTTTTAAAATATTTAAAAAAAGGAAAATATTTTTTTCTTACCTATAAATCCTACCGTCTATTCTTATTGAGTTTATTAAATGAGTTATACCCTTAGGCCTTGTTTGATTCAGGTATTAGGATAAGTGAGATTAATAATACCAGTATTAATAGTACTGGACTATTAATCATGGTATTAATTTAATACCAATACCATGTTTGATTCATGTAGTATTAATACTGGGATATCTCATGCTAATATTAATACCATGTTTGGTTCTGTAACTTGTATACGGAATTATATTTTGGACTAACAATTTTTTTAAAAAAAAAAAAAATTTTAAAAAAAAATTTGAAAAAAAAATTGTAAAAAAAAAATTTGAAAAAAAAATTAATTTTTTTTTAAATAATAATAATATAGTAGTAGTAATGGCATTTTTGAAAATATATGGTTTATTTTTATTAATCCTGGATAAACAATACCACCTCCCCCTGGTATTAAATTATAGCACAAAGAGTGGTATTAAGTTAGTACCGGTATTAGTAATCCCAGCACATTTGTGCGAATCAAACAAGGTATTATAAAAAAAGTGGTATTAATAATCCCATCCCACTTTTTAATACCCGAATCAAACGAGGCCTTATTGTATTTTGTGTTGGTACGACTTATATAATGTATGTTGGTAAGAATTGTGAGTAAGTGTATCATTACTCTTAAAAAATAGATATAGAAATGAAAGAGTGGCTGATAAAAAACTTCACATCTTTTATTAGCTGGGCTCTTACAATACTAGTTTTAAATTTGAGCCTTTTTACTGTCAATAAACAAATGTAAAAGTTGAAACTTGTTACCCTAATTTTATAAAAGCTAATCACTATTTAAGCCATGGCCTGCGTATACTTGTCCACCCCGCACACCCTCAAAGCCAGGCCAGCTACAATTATCTACATTTCATTTTGTTTTGTATGAAATTTTGACATCGAGAGCGGAACGTTGTACAAGCTTTTTAGACTTGGTACAAATTTTTCAAGGGCAGATAATTAGTAAATTCCTTAGAGATAGTGAAACAAATACATTTACAAATGAGCTTTAGCTCACACAATAGCATTATCCATTTTTCATAAGAGTAGGGAGAATTCGAACCACGTTTAAGATAATTTTAAAAAATCTGAGTAACAATCGCTAGCTATGGGAATACTACCCCCAATTGTGCGGTTGAACTTCAGTTCTTAGTAAAATATCTACTTAAGCCCTTGGCCAGAGGTTTTTGGATAAAAAAAAAGTGATTGTGATCTAGAAATTTAAATATAAAACACTCCTATATCTTTAATGTATATGGCTGTTCAACTTCACTTCTTGATATTTATTTTTTTCAAAAAAAAAAAATGAGTTTTAAATCTATCTCTTTAACTAGAAACAATGAAAACTCATCCTAAATTTTACTTTAATGAGACTCAAATATGAGATCTTTCTCAGGTTCGAGTGAATACTTTTTCAACTAGAAGTTTTTAAAAAACAAAAATAAACATGATAGTGAAAATAAAATAATACTAGAAAATTAATATAAAATGCTTATTTCAAAAGGGGGTGTACGGCTATTAACACTCTATATGATTCTTTTAGCTTTCTAATATTATTTTAGTGACAGTTTTTTTTTGTGTTTTTAGGGACACTTTAGTTAAATTCATAATAAATATATGTTGGATGCTAAAAGCAATATTTAAAGGAGAAAATTACAAACACAGCACTAAAACAACAAATAATTATAGGCGGGCATGGTCTGTCAAATATTTACAAAAATGTACTTTCCATAATTATTTACCAAAATGGCAATCAGCTTCTCCCTGGACATGTTTGCCCTTTTCGTTTTATTTACGCTTACTTTATTGTTGATATTAACTTATCTTATTTCATTTGCATCGATTTTAAATAAAGAATCATTTTATAAAAATAAAAATAAAAAAGTGTATTAACGATGTGATTCTGCCTAACCCTTCTTAGCCAAAAAATTAAAAGAAGTATTTGCTTAAAGCTTGGGTACGCCAAAGTTAAAAATTGTGATCAAAAAGCAAAAGTGTTGTTTTAATAAGGCGCGGGCATGCTTTAAAGTCCAAATACAACCTTATTTTTCTAGTATGTTCTCACAACTGGCTAGCGAAGAATATAATTAGTTTTATTATAATTTTGGCAGCTTCTTTATTTTTTTAATAGGCCTTTTATTTTAATTAGGAGATGATATTTAATTTGTTTCCTTTTATTAGGATTCCTATTTTTAATAGGAAATAGTTTCTTTATTGTTTTCAGATTCTATTGTTTTGTTTACTCCTATTTAAAGGAGGCACAATATTATTTTATTAATCAAGTTATGAAGACGATTATGATTAATTAAATTGAGAGTTTTCTCTTTGTGTTTTCTAAAAACATGTTGAGCATGTTGAATTGATTAATTTACGTGTTTATTGACTTATCAATCTAGTATCCACACTAGATTGTGACGTCGTTCACTATACCAAGGTCCATGCTTCTTTAAGTATTGGGTTTAGGTTCCATTATCCATCAATTCGTCCTATTCCAGGGTTCTAGTCTGTTTATAGACTACGGGTCAAGGATTCACAAACAACCTGGTTAGAAGTACGATTCGGGATTGCGTCATTGGTATCAGAGGCCGCGTCATTGGTATCAGAGCGATCGCGTCAACCAATCTTTTCAACGCACTATAAAACTGGTACATATTTGAACATATGTAGATACATTCATGTATAATGTGGTATCCAATTGGACAAAATTGGTTCCTCGTTTAATTTATCAAAAAATTTGAAATCAACATCGGCAATAACTCTATAGTTAATTTGAGTAGCGACATATTAATTTGTCCATAAATTTAGTAAGCCTAACTTTTTCCTTTACACTATATTGCAAGAAAAGTACTCTAGTTCTTGAGTTTTTTCATAATTTTTTGGGAGTAGTAATTTGTTGTGGTGGTTGTGATTCTTCACATATTGAAGTTGATTATGTTATTGTTATAAATAATTCATTTGTCTTTTTTGTTACCTTCTTCTTCCTAAATCCAAATAGTACTACTGTTACTACTATTACTAATAGATGATGATTTGATTAATTCACTAATAATATCCACATATTGTAAATATGAGAAAATAATTGAACAAAATATTTTAATTGAAAATAAGTAAAATCTATAATAGCCAGCCCCCTTTAATTAATTATATTTGACTATCTCTATATTGAAAACGCTCATCTGCTATTAAATTTGTGTCACCCCGAATCCCGTTAAGAGGTTTAGACTTTGGAACCCGGTTAATCACGGTATCATACACAGACAGCGGTGATAAATATATAAAATTTAGTACTTCTAAAACTTTTTCTTCAATAATCACAACATAAAACTTTAATTATAACAAGTAATGTGTTATTAGTGTCATATAAAAATTCCAACGTGTGGAGTCCGTATAATCAACAATTCTAACATGTGAAAAGTAAAACCTTTTTATCTTAGAGTAAACTCCATATCCAACTAAGATATAAAACTAAGATATGTTCATTTAGTGCAAACCCTCCATCGAGGTCTAAAAGAAACTCGTAATTAAAAGTCTTTACGACTC
Source organism: Lonicera japonica (assembly GCA_021464415.1). NCBI lineage: Eukaryota > Viridiplantae > Streptophyta > Magnoliopsida > Dipsacales > Caprifoliaceae > Lonicera > Lonicera japonica. The sequence continues at coordinate 78,202 of JAKCWG010000519.1, read as the reverse complement.
TTATACATTAAATACAATTTATGTATTTCGTCTTTTGTTAATAATACAAGGTACAAGACCAAATCGTTTAATATCATGGACTCGCAAGAGGTCCATAGTGAATTAAAGGCATCTAAGAATAAGAGATCATGCCTTACCCCCAGGTTCAACCTGTAAGAATCTATTTGAAATGGGTGTGAGCCAAAATTGAGCTAAGTGGGAAGTAATATAAGTTTGATACAAGAAAAACATCCGTACAAGCAAAATCCTCCAATGATAGAACTACATTAGAGTTTTTCACTTAAGTGTAGAATTACTACCTTTCAGGATACGTAACTCCGTTAATAGGCCCACATGAACTAATCTACATGCCGGGAAAGCTACTAAAGTCCGGATTACGACTACTCACCCATGGGAAAGTAATATACAAAAATATGATAACATAAACAAGCGGATACAACCACACGGTATAAGGATACAATCTAGTTAGGGCTCCAATCCACAAACAACTTGATGGGGTTAAATAATAATTTTACCATTAGTCTACGAAGGTAATTCAACACTTTTACCTCCAGTAAAATCTCATTTTTTACCTCCGGTAAAATCTCATTCTTACCCCTCACCTACCACACCTCCACCAAAAATTACCTTTTTGCCATTCATTTTTATTAAATTTACCTTTTTGCCATTATATATTTACCTATAAATACCCCCCTCATTCATTCATTCAAATCACACCAAAAAAACATATATTCTTTCAAGAGATATAAAGCCATTGGCAATATAAATACAAGCCAATTTTCGAGGGTCTTATACTCTCTCTTTTCATACCCCAAAAATACCAATCCTTATACGCTCTCTTTCCTACACAATTTATTATTTATTCTGTTGAAATATTTGTAATCCTAATTCTATACTTATAAATAGAATTAAGGAAATTATAGAAAGAAAGAGAGATAGATTGGTAGCTTGTATTATCATCCAAATTGATTGCCTCTGAGCTAATACAAAGCAAGCACACACAAAAGGAGGACGTACTGCCGGATTAGCATAAGCGCTACCGGGGGAACATACCTTAATAAAAAATGTCTCGTGTTCATCTTCATTTTTAATCAGTTTCTGTCGGTACTGTTCACAGTCACTGTTAACATATACGGTGGTACTGTTCACAATCACTGTTCACATACAAGGTGGTACTGTTCATATACACGGTTGTACTGTTCACAATCATTGTTCATATACACATTGGTACTGTTCACAATCACTGTTCACATATACGGTAGTACTGTTCATAATCACTGTTCACAGTTGCAATCCATTGTTAAACCTCAAATTCACCATTATTCATTGATTGGTCGGTCGTCAATTATCTGTTCTAGATTTTGACACCATCACAACTAGCTGGTACCGATACTCAGTCATAGAGGCTATAACTGTTACGACTACAACCCATTTATATGGCAAAACTACAACCCTTTATAGTAAGGTTACAACCTCACAATCAACATATATGTAGATAATTAGGCCAAAACATCATTCAACAATATATATACATACAACATAAATGTCTCAACGCTATTATCAATTTTAACCTACCAAATAAGCGAACACAACATACGCTACAAAAAAATATTTTTTTAGACGACACATATGGGACAACCGAGTTTATCTGTGCCAAATAACCAAATACTTACTTTAATTGAGACAACATTTTTTTCCCGTCCTATAAAATAAAATTATGTGCACAGCAATTCCTCCTGCCAACATTGGCAGTACTAATATTTTATTATTTGAGGAAGGATTTAAAAAATCCGTGCCATAAACCCACATTTTATTATATTCGTGCCATAAAACCAAATTATATTTTCTTTTCTTTCTTCTCTCACTACATAATTCCTTCAACTCACTCGCTCTTGCTCTCTTGTTTCTCTCTTATTTTTGTATCCATGCCCTAACTCTCGCCATTCATTACCCCTTACCATTTATCATCTGACCGAGCTGCCCTACCCCTCACCATTCAACATCTCAAGTGGGGCTTTGAAGAATCTGCCTTATTATGTCCATCTAAGGTACGAATCTCACTATTATAAATTTCAATAAGTGAAATTCTAAATTATTTTTGAAGTGTGAAGTTATAAGAAAAGCCCTAAATCATGTATACTTAGAAAGCCCTAAATCAAGTTTATATAAAAAGCCTTAAATCATTAATTGAAATTTTATTTGTTTCTTGTTTGTGTCTTTTGTTTTTATAGGCTTATAATATGAAAGTGAACATTGTGAGAAGTGTAAGAAGGAAGTGAAGAAACTCCTTCGGAGAATTGAAGGCCTCTCTCTCTCTACTCTTAAAATTACTCATTACAACATGCACTCTTCTTATTATTGTTTGTAAATATGACTCTATCTGTACTTTTTTATTATTTATACTTCCATATAAATAAATAATAAGTGCCCATGCTACGACTATTTAATAAGTATTACATGTGATATATATATATATATATATATGTGTGTGTGTGTGTGTGTGTCCCTACAACCAGGATTAATTTGTTACATGGTATTCCTTAGCCAGCCAATACTAATTGTGAGACAGCACAATCGCTTGGTTAAGTTTGTGTACTTGAACTTTCATGTGAGTGATTTGTTTGATTTTGCACCACTTGTTTTTATATCTTCTTGTTATTTAAAAGTTGGTAACTAGTAATTACACATATCAAACTTGAGCTTTAAATGTTGGTACCTTGTTTTTTAAAAGTTGGCATGCTCTTCTCTTTATAATAGTATTAGTACTTCCAATTTATTTTTAGTTCTTTGTTAAAAAATAAATAATACAATTCAATTTAATTTGTTATTGTGAAATTTATAATACGTTGTCTAATATAAAAAGTTGACAATAAATTTAAGACATTCTAGGTTTTTAACTATTAAATTAAGACAAAGTGAGTAGTTGTTTTTCTTGATATAATCATATTATCAAGTTTTTGCACCTTCGGCGCACACTCTAGTGATCATAAGCAGAGATGGAGAATCTTTATTAACTTTGTAGTGGAGTATCTTTTTACTAAGTAATTTCCTGTAAGGATCTTGTGTTCCTTTAGTGTATTAATAATTAGCATGCCTAATATTTACATTTTTAATACTCTAGTGTTTTTTTTTATAAAGGTTGATTGAAGATTTTTTTAGTGATTTCACAAATGGCTGCTTTGCTTGTGATTTGTGATCATTGACTAAGCTTACATGGAAAGTAAAAGTAAAATATAACACTAATTTTAAATCAGTACTGCTAGTATTGGCAAAATATAGAGAGATTAAGTGTGCTATATGCAATTATCATAACCAATTATAACTAAAGTGCAAAGGCCCACTCTTTGATGACATGACTTGGAACTTTATTATAACAAGAAATTAATTAAAATACTCCAAACACAATACTGCATTCATTGTTTGATAAATATGAAGTGTTGGGGAGTACCTGGTGGCCGGACTAATAATATGAATTTATGGGTGAATCAATGCAGGCTTTTCAAATATGCGTCAGGTTTTATGACTATAGTGTTGCCAACACTAAAGATTCTAGCTTAGTATTATCCGGGCTGTCTTCATAAGGCCTTTTTGTAATCGAACATGTGTAAGGAAACAATAGCATTGCCACATGTTGTGGGTTATAAGAATTAAATACTAGGCTTCATCTTGCTCTCCTTTGGTTCCACCTTTTATTAAGCTTGTTCTTCTTCCTTCATTTTTTTTCTACTTTAATTAAACTTTGTTTAAGGATTACAATGGTGCCTCTGCCGATGCTGTGTTATCTTTTTTATTGGAATATTTTACTTTTTAGAGCATTTGAGCTATACGTACTGCTTCAAAAGAGAGGAATGAGAGGTACTAAAGGAAGGTCAAATGAGTTTTTGAGTATTTATAATAAGAAGTTTGAATAATTAAATTTGAATAATGTTATGATTTTTATTTGTAGTTTTTTAATAAAGTGATGCAATGTCATTTTAAATACAATGATACGAAGAAATTCTAGAAGTTTGGTCCGAGTGTCATTCTTTTGATTTGTAGTTGTTTGTACTCCATTAACCCGTATGTATATTAATTAGTATTTGTTTTTTATAGATTTGTTTGTTTATTCACGAGTCTAAATAATGTATGTTTGTATATACAGCACCATAAGCCTTGAGCCCTTAACTTTGTGTATGCAATTTACAAAACTAGAGTCTTTTAATATGGATGGGAGGTGCTCGGTTTATTAGGGTTAGAAGAAAACGGTTTCATAAAGGAAAGAAAAAGAAGATAAATAGGAAAGAGAAAAAAATGCTAATGATGGCATAAACATCTAGTTTGAACGTTAATAAGTTTGATGGTGCTTTTCCTTTACCTATATAGACTATACTTTACCCTAGAATGTGATGCTGACATACCCTTATTTTATGTGAAAATGTAGAATTTGCACTTTTAGTTGATAGCATATATGCATGAGGGGTTTTACTGACTTTCATTCTATTGAGACATACTATTTGGGGGGTGCCATGATTACTTTATTTTTATCATGAAGAAATCTAATCAGATTATGACATCCATTTTAATCCTAAACACTAATACCATAAAGATCTTTATCATAATTTGGAATTATCAAGTAACATAACAAATAGTTACTAAACATGCATAACTAGTAGACCATGCTACCAATTTGAATTATTGTAGGGTGATTGTACCTTGTTTTATTGGCGAGGGCATTTGCATATTTACTTAGCTTTACTTTTCTTATTGTTGATTGAATCAATTGTAATATTCAATAGTTTCTTTTTGTGGCAGTGCAGAGGTTGGTCCACACAGCAGTTGTCCACCCTATTTACCAATCAAGTTATTCTTTCCCATCATACAAGGTGGTTTGTTTTTAATTTTCCCATAAATATTTATTACTTAGTTTTCATCTTGCCGAAATACATTTTGTTGTTCAAACAACTGAACTGTAATGCCTTTCCCATTTCATAAATACATTATCTATTTTCTTCAGGTACCATAAATTTATATTTATTGACCTGGAGTTTCTTGGTGCAGGGTTGGTTGATTACAAAGCAAAGTAAGAAATCCAAGTCAACGAGATCAATGGCTATGATTGTTGTTGATTGTGGGATGGTTATTTGAGAAAATGGCATTGAAACTCTGGTTAAGGTGTGTGTTATGGATCGCAATTTGAAGATATTCTTATTGGCTTGTGTTATTTTCTTTTTCTAAATATCTTCTAAAGGTCCCATTTATAAATCATTTCAACTTAAATGATTAAAGTATCACAGGTTTCACTATATTTCAATGAAACTTGTATGTTAAAACTAAAGATTCATTAAGAGTTTTTATGCATTTTTAAAAAGATTATTTCATATTCGGTTCATATATGTCAACTAATCCAACCTTATATTTTCTTTTTTAGTTGCAATTGATTGGTTGGAGGATGAAACTTTGAAAGGTGGTTGATTGAAGATTTTTTTTATTATTATTTATGCAATCTTTTTGCATTATTCCTTAGTTCTTTATTACTTTTTGTTAGCACTGATGTTAAAGGATTATGTAACTTTTTGTTAGTACATGTGCAATTCAGGACTTTTATGTTAAGGCATCTATTATAATTGATGGTTATTGGTATTACAGATTGTTGTTAAGAATTTAAATATAATATATTTTGTTTTAAAATTTGAGCTTGTTCTTGTGTATGGTTTAGAATGATTGGTATAAAATTTGTGCAAAAAGCATTTTCTTTTGTTGTAACTGGGATTATAAAACATGATTTATATGTTGTTTTCAAATTCATTTTTGGGACGGCAAAGTCATACCTTAAACTTATATAAAAAATTGTGCCATATAACTTTGCAATATTTGAGACATTAGTAATTAAATGGCACGACAAAGTTGTCTCAAAAAGTAATTTATGGGATAGCAAATGAGCTATTCCCAATATTTTTTACCTTTCCTATTATACGGGATGGGAGAAAAAATCCATTCCATATACTCTTTTGGCCCTACGCCACCCTAATGTGTGACCTCCCAAAAACAGTTGCACTGCTGTCCTAAAAAGTCATATGGGACAGTATTTGGACCTTTTGGGACTGGTTTTTACCGTGTCAAATATGCAATTTTTTTTGTAGTGATATGGATAATACATATAGGTATATATATGGCCAACAGTGTAAAAGCATTGCTTACATTAATAAATGCCAAGTTAAGTATTCATCTCATGGTCTCACTACTTATTTATTATACAATTATCCCCATCAAGGTTAATTTATTCCACGTAAGCCTTCTATGTTGCTTATTGTCGCATTAAACATGCGTTACTAGGACTTATTAATATGGATTAAGCATTTCCATAATCGAAGTTTGTGATTCACTATAAGATGCTGCAAATCCAAGTTATCTATAATTGGCAATAAAGTTTCTATGTCATTTAACTCTTACCACCATGTAGGATTATTCCTTTTCTAACCATTCAAGCCAAACAGTGTATTTAATTGTTAATCTCGAGCCTAGTAAATTATATGTGTTGTACAAAGGCCATACAACACGTAATACAAAGTTCTTCCATAAATCCCACATAATCGGGTACTTACAAATCTACGCGTGTCTTTCCCAATGAGACTACTCAACAATACCTCCTAACAAGTTCATCACTTTGTGTTTGTAGGATTTTCCAAGACAAGATCACCACCAACAGCCTCAACAATGGTCTACACATACCATTATACCAAAATCTAGCATATACATTTCTGTTTTGGTGGGTTTTATTGTAAATCATAAAACTAATGTAAAGTATGCACAATTATTTGTATAAATATGTATATCTATTGATTATAAACCATAATAAATCACAAATTGGGAGTGAAACTTGAAATCCCCAATTTCTAGCTTGATCAATCATATAAGTTAAATGATATTAACCTATTATGAACCACCAATTGAAAATTCATCCAACCCAACCCACGTGCAATTAACACACCCTGTAGTTTTAGCAAAAATTCCTAAATTATGTGTGAAAATTCTAATGCAAGACATAATAGTATAAAAACAAGTTGAGTACTAGTGTTTCCACCTCTATTTAAAGCTTATATACAAGATATAAGTGGTTTGAGGTGTTGATGATGGTTGGACTCCATGCTCCAAACCTTTCCTAAGAGCTCCAATGATATAATGAAGAAGAAGGTAATGATGATGAAGAATATGATTTTTGACCCAAATCTTAGAGGTGGTTGATCAAACCCACAAATTTGTGAGGAATAACCTCTGTCACTCTCTTTAGATTCCTCAACGTGTATTGTGTGTATGGCTCGAGCAAAAGAAAAAAAGTGGTGAAAATAACTAAAAATCGAGTTAAAGGGGCAAAAATTTGGGTCAAACTCGACAGATTTGGGTGCTTGATGGATCATGCTCTTGCCATGATCGATCATGGACCAAAAATAATGGCCACTAGAAGACCATGATTTATCATGCCCTCAGCATAACATATTTCTACGTAGTTTTCATGTTTTGACCCAAAAAATGTCAATATCTCAACTTGGGCCTAGGATAGAGCTTGTGGAGGGGAACAATATATAATTATGGATATTAATGGTGACTCAATCAAATAAGAAATGAAGAATTTATGAATTTCCAAAGATTGCTAAAAATCCGCAAATTGCATAAAATCAAAACACACAATTACAATCTCAATTTCATTCGGGACCACCCGAATTGTAAAACGATCGTTCTTAAAATATAAGACACCTAATATGACATGTTAGAAGGGGCTAAATGAATAAATCGTCTCCACAAAATTTCATCAGAAGATTCAATTCAGAATTAAGTGAAATGATCATCTAAAATTCTAATAAATGAAAAGGAACGTGTATATCAAAATTTTATTACAGCCACTTCTAGTTTGAATTTCTCTTTGAAATTTTATGAAAACTATTTATTTATTATAATAATCACATTCACCAAATTTTATAAAAAAAATTATTCGTTTAAGTTTTAAAATAAATATTATTAAAAAAAATTCGAAGGAAAAAGTAAGAGTGAGAAGCCAAATCAATTAGCCATAGTGTAACACCGCGTCACACTATAGCTAATATGTTCACTTTAATCAACTTAAGATTCGCTATATATGGTTCATAACTAATAAGCAACTAAGCAACGCCCAAACAGTGTACATGATTGGGATGTGTGAAAAAGATAATATTGGCTGGATCTGGATGGTCTGTTATTGTTATTAGAGGACAGTATCAAAACTATACTAAACTTTGTTATATAAAATAAACTTGAATCGCATATTTATATTAGAGTTTGGGAGATAGAAAGCGATAATTTTTTTTTGATATTTGTCTTGTGTTGAATATGTATAGCATTGCAACACAGGGACGTCTATAATTGAAAGAGATTGTAAGTTTGAATCTTACATCTAACTCTATTTTTGTTCTATCCCCTCTTTTCCTCTTGTCGTTTTATTTTTTACGTGTTCTTTATTGGCTTCTCTTCTTCTTCTTCTTCTTCTTCTTGTTCTTCATGTTCTTCTTCTTCTTTTTTCATTTAACCCTCTATTCCCTTATTTTTTGTAAAAAAATGAAAAATTTGGTAATGATTTTTTTTAATCTATTTTTGTTCTACCCCTTTTACATGTTCTTTATTGGCTTGTATTCTTCTTCTTCTTTTCATTTTTTCCTCTTCCCTTTATCCCCTTCATTTTTGTAAAAGATAAGTAAAAAATTAATGAAATTTTGTGTTGGTATTTGCCAAAAAAAATTCCCGACAATTCACCCTTCATTTGGATTTTGGCGTATTCTTTTTTACATAGTCTACCCCTTACAAGAATTCTAAATCCATTCTTGAAATCATAACATATAAATTGCAATCTTCTTCAAAAGTTCGTATTAGAGATGTCAGCTGGGTTATAGAAGAAGATTATATCTATCATCGTGTTGATCCTATTAACACTGTAACATCTTGTTTTGGATCCTAAAGAAGAAGCAGGCTTTAGAGTTAGTTTCTTTAGGGGGGTAAAATGTAAAAGAGTATTAATTATAGGGAATTTAATGCGATTTGCTCTCACTTATTTAACAAGTGGAAAAGTTACAACTTACAAAAACAACTTCTTTAGTTATTAAAGTTACAAGACACTAGTTTACAATGTAACATCAATGTTTGCCTTTGAACTCCTAAAGTGTTTGGCTCTAATTGACAATGCTAAATTTAATCACCGCTTACACGGTTATAAAAATATAAAAACTAATTGTTTTAGTTTTTTACTAAAAAGTCAACTTTATCTAAATAATATATATATATTTATATAGGCTCGTCACATGATTTTTTTTTTAATTTTTCGAAACCTACTTGTCGAGATCTATAAAATAAGATCGATTATGATTACTTTTTTAATTTTTTTCATGAGTTTTTTTTTTAAATTGATTAAAAAAAACTCTAATAAAAATTAAATATATTTTTCAACCTATTTTTAGATTTTTTAACCTACATTTCAAACTCAACTAAATGGCAATTTAGTCTTTCTTTAGACCGTAAAATTGTTCATGCAGTGAGTCTAATAATATATATATATATATAGGCTCGTCACATGATTATTTTTTTAATTTTTTGAAACCTACTTATCGAGATCTATAAAATAAGATCGATTATGATTATTTTTTTAATTTTTTTCATGAGTTTTTTTTTTTTAAATTGATTAAAAAAAACTCTAATAAAAATTAAATATATTTTTCAACCTATTTTTAGATTTTTGAAGCTACATTTCAAACTCAACTAAATAGCAATTTATTCTTTCTTTAGACCGTAAAATTGTTCATGCAGTGAGTCTAATATAAAGGAGTCAAATACTCTATGCTTACCCATTTTTGTTTTTAAATAAATAAATAAATAATATGCAACAAATTTTCTCACTTTAAACAATTAATTTATGATATATATGAGGAGGTCAAGTCGGAGTATCAAATCATGGTGGTCGTCATTCCTCACATCAGCGTCTTTATTGGTTAGGAAAAGTGTGAATGAATGAATAGTGAGCAGTAGTGATTACGATTCATTCATGTCTATATGACCATATATATATATATATATATACATATAGGCACGTCACATGTTCATAGTGGGTCGCACTCAAAGCGAAGGTCTAATATCTTTTCTTTAATTACATCAATATAAATTTTATTCATTTTGAAAGAGACTCAAATTTAAGATTTTTCTTAGATTCGACTAAATGTTTATGTCACTTAAGTTTGAATTTCGTTTAAAATATTTAGTGATATTAAATTTAAACACCGTTTACATGATTAAAAGAGTAGATTTCTTTTTGTTAGACTCAGAGAGTTTGGGCCCCAAAGCTTATTGTGAGATTTGTAGGGCACCACCACAATCTATTAATATTAGATTTCGAAAATTTATAGTGTGGTCCATGTATATTAATATTCTCTCTTAAATGACGTAAAGAAAATGTTAGTATTGTTGGAGTACTATGTTGTTAACCTCCAAAATTAATATAGTTAAGGGTTAAATAAGCACATTTACTTTATATATATATATATATATATTTACTATTACATAAATTTAAAAGGCATTTTGGTAGTTACAAAACTTTCTCATGTTTTCGGTTTTTTTTATTTTACTCCTGCGACTTTTTATTTCATTAAAAATGAATTTATTTTAGTGTAAGTAATATGATTTCAAACTCCCTTCTATTAGCGGAGGTTCTTGAACTCTCAACTACTATGCTATATATATTTTTTTTTGACAAATTTTATTTAAATTAATTATACCTGAGTCACACACACACGTATTACGTGTGGATAAAACTCTAGTGCATATATATATATATATATAATTTTTTCACCTGCCGCATGCATGATGTAATCTTACTTCAAGCATTATCATTCAACCGGAGTATGGTTACGTGATACCCGGGGCGTACACATAAAATTTTTGAAAATATATTCATATATATAAATTAATGGTATTTAAAGCATTGTATATTGATTATTTACATTAAATAGTATGATTTGTTTAACCAAAAACTAAGTAGACAATTCCCTCCACTTCAAATTCTATATTTTTTGCCAAAACACTAATTTCAACTTAATTATTCCACCATATTACAACTTATTTTCTATTGTTTGTCCATCAATTATGTATTAAAAAGGAAATAGAACTTTTAATTTAAGATATTCTAAAGAGAGAAGTCTCAAGTGTTACTCTAAATCTGAGATACAATGGTTATTTCGTACGTTGGCAATGCTATTTCAACTTTGTGCATACTGCAACACATAATTATAATATTTAAGGTAATGATATAATATTTTAGCAAATTAATGAACAATATATTTTGTATATGCAACACCCAAAATTAATTTGGCAACGAGCCAGTACAATATTATTTGTTTATAGAACTTCCTTAAAACTATTTGTACTTTTAATATTTATTTTTGTTTCTATAATAAAAAAAGATGGACAAATAAATCTAAATGGTTTTTTTCATGATGATATTTTTCAAAAGAATTTTTACAAAAATTAAAAATGCCTATTTTACATATACATGATAATTTTTATATATTTTATTCACATTATTACAACTTGTAGTTTCCTTCAAATTATAAGGAGTTATAATGTTAAATCACTCTTGCGATATTTGATTTTTACACTCCCTCAATAAAATTCCTGTACGTCCCTGCTTGGTACAACAAAAGTACAACATATACAACAAAATTTTGACTAAAAATGACAAAAATGGCGCAACGCAACCATTCTTATACCAGATCGATTCTTGATGGATTGGGTTTGGGTCGGATTTTATTTAAATCATATGGGTTCTAAAATTATTAGTCCGTGTAATTTAATTAATTTAAGCCAATCCAACTTCACCAAATAATATGTTAAATATCTTTATAATATAATAATATAATTAAAAAATATGTTGGGACGGGGTAAAACGGTTTTTAAAATTTTCCAAATAAAACCCCAATCAGGCAGGCTGGGTTTCAATTTGGATTAATCAATTTATAGGGTTGAATTCTAGTTTTCTAAAATCCGGCCAAATTACCCTAGGTGAATTTTTGTTCAAGGGTATTTTTGTATATTTATATAATATAATTATATTTATGAATTCGTAACAAAAAAATTATATAACAATGACACTCAACTGAATAACTTAGTCAAAACAAAAACTAAAAGATGGAGTTTTATTCAAAAAAATAAATAAAAAATTCAACTTCAAATCAACTTTATATAGAGAGAAATCACATTGAACTAGAGAACTAAAAGATATAGCGAAATCAGAAAAAATAAAAAAGATAAAAAGTGTTGTGCATTGTGAATATAAAAGGATGTGTTAAATATACGAAAACTTTGTTAAAAAAATAATTTAATTGAAGACCTCGTTAAAGAAAGTTCATAATGAAATTTTGTTCCTGGGTCTATATTAATGTAATATAAGTACACTAATAAACCACAAAGACAAAAGGATATTGCAATGGCATTTGAAATATTATAAAAGAACGTAATTAAAATTTCTTAGTCATATAAAATTTAGTCAAAACAAAAACTAAGGGATATAGTTATTTTTAACAAAAATAAAAAATCAACCTCAAATCAACTAAATATAGTGAGAAATTAGAGAAAGTGTTGCGAATACCAAAAGTTAGTGTAGATTTATTAAAAAGGAAAAAAAAAATAGCTCCTATCTCCACATTGGTGTGGGTTTATTTTAATTGGGGTACATGGGGAACTTACTTAAATGCAAAGAGACCATTGCCGGGGCTTGAACTCATGAGCCGGAGTCGCATCAAAAAGTCATTTTAACTTGATTATTCAACTTACGCTGAACCAAAACCCATTCCAACGTTCTTATTGAATGTCAAACCTTTAATTGATTAAAAAAAGAAAAACACGCTTACACACATATAAAAGCCCAAAAAATTTGAGAGATTGGTTATATCGAGAGCTCTAGGCGGCGGTTTGGGCCACCTATTCCCAAGGTTGGCCTTGTAAATTAAAAAATTCATTATAAATCTATATTATACTTCTTAAACTAAAGATCTATTTGATAAAGATGGTTCGAAGATCAATTGCAATACAATGTATAAAAATTAGATTAGGGGCCTTCTTTGAGTTGTGTCCTTAGAAATATCAATGGTTCTCTTTTGCAAGCGTTTCGAAGGCGTTCTAGCTCACTAATTAACCATAACGATTGAAATTATGGCAAACTACGAAGCCTGTTTGGAAAGCGTTTTTCAAATTCCCTACCGTTTTGGTCGAAACTTGGCGATTATGGAAACTTGTACTTTTTGTCTTAAAGCCGGTTGTTTTTAATCTATATGTATGTTAAGTGTGATTGTGAAGCTATTTTAAATCGGTGCTCTAACATGGATCCATACCTTATATAACAATATATATAACTTTTCAGTAATGAAAAATATTTGTCACAAAAATTATGTTTTTCGTGACAAATAAAAATAGATTTTATCACACCGTGATCATTAAAACAGTGTCGCTAGAAGTGGTGGATTACCAAAAATAATTTTGGTTTAAAAAGGTTTTGGACCCGAATAGAAACTTGGGCCAGAAGAGGCAAAAAAAAAAAAAAAAAAAAACTAGCCCAACTGTTGAAAGATCTATTCTATTCATTCAGATTACTAGGGGTGTTCACGGTCCGGTTGACCGGACCGAATGGCCTAAGACCGGACCGGACCGGAAATTTCGGTCCCAAAAAATAGAAGACCGGACCGGACCGAAACACCGGACCAGACCGGACCAGACCGGTTCGGTCCGGTTCCGGTCGGTCCATTCGGTCTGGGCTTTTTTTTTGCTCAAAAGTTGTATTATGATAAAGAAAAAAAAAATTAACACAACAATAATATATATTAATAATATATTAATATTAGGGTTTGGTTTTAGTATTAATATTATATATTAATAATATGTATTTAAATATAAATATATATATATATATGTATATATTAAAACCGGTTGGTTTTATCTTGTTCATGTACTGTGGCATAATTTGATAATAAGTCTTTGTTTTAATCATTCATTTGTTTATAGACTCACTGTGGTGTTATATATCTTCTGTTAGAAGAGTGGAAAAAACTTTGTTGGTGGTTTTGGGGTTTTTATGGTTTTGATTGGTTAACCGGCTCATCTATGCAGGATCAATTTCAAATATTACAAAGTTGGGTCACATTTTTAATTTAGAACACTTTTGAGACAGCGACTATCTGTTAGAAATCCATCTGTTTTGTGGGGATTGTGTAGAATTTTATTATTTTAATGGTTTTAAAAATTTGCTTATTGTTAAAATAATATATAATTATAAAAGTATATAAAAAGTACATATTATATATTAATAATATGTATTTAAATATATATGTATATATTAAAACCGGTCCGGTCCGGTCCGACCGTAGTGTTAAAATGCAAGACCGAAGACCGGACCGAAATGATTCGGTCCTTCAAAATTTAGACCGGACCGGACCGAATTCAAATGGTCCGGTCCAAATCGGTCAATTTTCCGGTTCGGTTTTTTCGGTTTCTCGATCCGGTTCGATTTTTGAACACCCCTACAGATTACCAACTCTCTGGGCTAAAATTCTTTCAATTAGGTAGATTTTTTTTTTAATGTTCCATTAACATTTATACTATTATATAAACCCAAAATTAATTTCAACCTTCATAAAATTATGTTAGATTTTTGAATTGTCTTTTTTACTCTTATAATTTACTTTGAACATTTAACAAAGTAATATATTATTTAACCACTAAACCACTTAACATTTTTTATTTATATTTATTCGAACTAAATATATATAAATAATACACGTATCGCATATGTATGTGATATAATATAGCAAAATCAAAATAACACTATTTTTTTTTCTTTAAACATAGAAAATACTATAACGCTAAAATTAGAAATTAAAAAAAAGAATGAAAGAAATTCTAAAAAAAAACATAGATTTTGATTAAAATGCATATATATATTTTAGGTAATATTAGTATTTTGCAAAAAGTATTTAAATACTTTAAAATTGTTTTTAATTATAAAAAAATTTATAAAATATTAATTTTAAAATACTAAAATACTTTTATAAATTATCAATATCTTACATTTTTTAAAAAAAATTAAAGAAATTCAGTAGATTATATTTCACTATCCTAAATTCTTGCTGGATACCTCGAGAACTTTCTGGAACGCCAAAATTATGATCGATGGGACCCACACCACACTACTTGGCCCACTAAATCTCATACACCTCAACTCCCATTATCGCTAAAATCCAAATCTTCAAAAAAAAAATCTGAAAAGTCGAAACACCAGAACTTTCCCCCTCTCCCCACTATAAAAATCCCCAATCCTCATTGTCTCTCCCCCTCCCTCCGTACCAAAATCTTACACCATCCCTCCAAATTACAATCAAAACCCAGAAAAACCCACAAGTTCAATTTCAATTTTGGATCATAAAAATCAAAACACAGACTATATTAAAATGGATCAAGAATTGAGGGTGAAAGTGAAGGAAGAAGAAGCAACAACGGTTTCATTTGCTATTGGTTCATCTTCAACAACTTCACCAAAGCCAATGGAGGGTTTACATGAAGTGGGTCCACCTCCATTTTTGATAAAAACATATGATATGGTTGAAGACCCATCTACTGATTCAGTTGTATCTTGGAGTTTGGGTAGGAATAGCTTCATTGTTTGGGATTCTCACGAATTCTCCACCACTCTGCTTCCCAAGTATTTCAAGCACAGTAATTTTTCAAGCTTCATTCGCCAGCTCAATACTTATGTAAGTACTCCTTTCATTTCCCTTGTAAAAATTTTAGCCCTTCTGTTAATAATCTATTGCATGGTTTAGGTGGTGTTTGTTTTTATCTCTTAACGCTGAACTATGATGTATAAAGAGATTGAAATTCAGCCTTCAGTGTTAAGAGATTTGTTCAGTGCTGCTGAAAGCTTAATTTAAAATTTCTTGAAATTTTATTTCAGCTGTATCCCTTTTTTCTTGCTATATATCGCAATAATAAGCATAAAATTGAGCAATCAGTGTTAAGCAGTATTAGGCTAAAAAAACAAAGTGGAATTTAAGTGGGTCATTTCTGATTCTGTTTGAATTTGCCTTGTCTTTTAGTTGGTTGTCCTGTTTCTTATTCTTAGGTTGGTTGTGTAACTAACATGGTGTGTTTTCCTTTTTGTTTGTTATTAGTTTTGTAGGATGAGAAATATTAGAGATTATATTGACTTGGTTTGGAAATTTCAATTTCGAAGATTATATTAGAGATTATTAACGGTTGTCACTCTCTCTGTTTGTGGCATGAAATTGGATTTAATCCTTCATTTGATAGCCATTATTTTTGAGTTCTTTTAAATTTATGTTGAGATCAGAGTTCATTTGGATTTGGTTTGTAAAACTCTTGCAAGCTGTTTATCCAAGCGTGACTCTTTGTGAATTTCATAGAATTTGTGACCAAACAACCTTTATGGTTTGTTCGATTGCAAAGTTGAAAAACGATTGAAAAAATAACCAACTTTATGCGAAATTGAAAATAAGATGAGTGATTGGGTGAGATGTTCTATTACTTTTTTAGTTTTTCATGGAATCAAATTCTTCGCGTGCAGCTTTGTAAATTTTGCGGTAAAAGAAAGGAGAATACGGAGAACATCTCACTTAATCGCTTGTCTCTTTTCAGCTTTCTCATTAAAAAAAGTAATTGTTTTTTCCTGTCATTTTACAACTTTAAAATCAAACAGGCTTTTTAAAATAAGGCTAGGCTTTTGTTCAGTTGTAATGTCTTGCTGTTTTTTCTTTAAAGAAAACTTCGAACGTGATCTGGTTTAGTGAATTATTCTTGTTCTAAAGAGAAACAATGCTTCTCATTGGAGCAGGGTTTCCGAAAGGTGGATCCGGACCGATGGGAATTTGCAAACCAGGGGTTTTTGGGCGGGCAAAAGCATCTTTTAAAGAACATAAAGAGGAGAAGAAATGTCTCGCAAACCACCCAACAACAAGGTGGACCTTGCGTTGAATTAGGCCATTATGGGATCGAAGAAGAGCTCGAAAGACTAAAAAGAGACCGAAACTTATTAATGACCGAAGTCATAAAGCTAAGACAGCAACAACAGAGCTCAAAAGACCAAGTAATTGCAATGGAAAACAGAATCCGAAACACGGAAACCAAGCACCAACAGATGATGAACTTCCTCGCCAAAGCCTTCACAAATCCCGCTTTTATACAACAATGCATTGATAAACCCAAGGAGAGAAGGGCACAGAAACCAATCGAGATCGGGCAAAAACGGAGACTAACTATGACTCCGAGTGCAGAGAATTTGCAAGAAGTGGCTAATATTGAACAAGAGATAGATACTTTGTTAAATGAGCAGACGGGTATTTTGAACGGTGAAGAAGGGACTATTTGGGAAGACTTTCTAAATGAGGAACTTGTGAGTGGTCACGAAGAGGAAGAATTCTTTGTGGGTGATGAACCGGCTGTTGATTTAGAGGTTGATGTCGAAGGTATGGTTGCTAAATCCCCGGATTGGGGTGAGAACTTGCAAGAACTTGTGGATCGAATGGAATATCTAGAATCGGATCTTTGAAAGCGAGTTCTTCTCCCTAATGGGATGAAGTGTCTTCTAATGGTCTCTGCAACTACATATCCCTTTCATCGTTTGGGTATTAAGTTTGATGAATCTTTAGCGCCTTTTTGGTGTTTTGGGTATTATTTTTTATCTGAGTGTTAGCTAATAATATTGTATTTTTATTTCAGGGGATAGGGAAAGTTGCAAGGAGGCCAAGTTGTTTCTTTCTGTATCCTTTTGATGGATGTCTATCTGTCTAATACTCTAACCAACCAATTCCTTTTGTTTCTCGCCTGATTTCGAGTGGTTTCTAATTAAATTTTTATCTTAGTAATTTGTGTAATTTTCTTTTCTTGGGTTGATTTTGCAGGCGAAATCGAGTGAAGAATTCTGAGACGGACTTGGAGGGAGTTCATCAATGGTTCCGGAGTTGCGCAGAACTACTTGGTTTGCCTAAGCTAGAGTCTATATCCAGTGGGAAAACTGTGATTCACATATTGTGAATGAAGTTTCCAATGTATGCATGTATATTTGTATGTTTGTGGGGATACCTCTTTTATTCATTCTTGGTCAATATATATATTCGATTCTTGTTTTCATGTTTGTGGAAGGTTGAAGTTATTATTTAGGGCAAGAAAAATTCTAACGTATTTTTTTAGTTTTATTTTGGGGGTTGTATCTTTTTAGTCATCTAAAATTCAAGCGGATCTTTCCTTTAGGGCCGGTCCTGAATTTTGAGAGGTTTAAGTTAAACTTTCTATTTGTATTTGTATTTTTGTTTCCTTTTCTTTTTATACCTCGAAATAAGAAAGGGACAGTGGTTAAAGACTTAAAGTATTTGAGACATAAATAGGAACATACTTTGACCAAGCAAATATAACTACAAGAGTTTATAACTACAAAAGTTTGATAACAATAAAGTAAAAACAAATAATTTTAGAACTCATAACCATTAATTAACAATCAAAATAATTAGAACTTACAGTATCAAATTAGAATAAAGAAAAAAAAAATATAATAGAAAATTCAAAAATCAACTAATTAACATAAAATTGTAATCAAAGGACTTCTTTTTAAAAAAAATAAAAAATTAACCCATTAAAAGGTTTTTTTTTTTAATTGGCAGAGTTACTTTCGAAAAAATAAGAGCTTTTTGGGGATTAAATTTAAGGCCAGTATAAACTATTGGATTACGAATTGTTGTTTTAACTAAAATTTAATAAAAAAGGTTTTATTCACTATAGCATATATATATATACCTAAAAAATTTAGAGTTTTGATACGTTGGAGGTATTAGGTGACAGCTTAAACCATTTATGTACAGGATTAATCCTGCTTTTCTTAGTAAGTAATTTGTTTGAACAAAGTTGACAGAGTTGATAATGCGCAAATTCAAGCTTGGACAAAGTTAGTAGAGTTGGCAACCTTAAACTGACGTGGCATCCAATTAGTGGATTAGCCTAGAGATTATGTGAAAAAGGTGTGAGTTTTTTAATTTGAGTTTGATGCCATGTCATCTCAAGGTTGCAACATATGTTCAACAGATAAAACAAAATGAGAGTATAGTGGTTTTTATATGAAAAAAAATTAAAAAAAATACAATGATTAAAGTAAAAAAAGGAGTAAAATATGTTACCAGTTTGCGTCATTTTCTCACTTAATAATACATCTCAAGCTTTATTCTTTTTGTTGTGTGCAACTTGAATGTTACTGAATTACGATAATAAGATAAACGGGGTAAAAATCCACCTTTAGATATAATAGATATACTTTATACTGCATATTTTGAAATTTTGGGAAGATAATCCTTTATTAAAAAGATGGAGATCATCTCTAACGTGTTTTATGAAAAAATTTATTTGCTTGGCCTTAAAAATAAATTGTCCATATTATTCGTAAAGTAAAGAATTCCTTACAAAAGCATTTCCGTATATATGTATATATATAAACTTAATTCTCAATTGAATTACTAAAATATCCTCACATGCTAAGAAAATAGAAAAAATCTAATTTGGTTAATTGGACCGACGACCTTACACATAATAATAAAAAAATTACTTTACCGCTAGTGTTTTAATAAATATATATATATATAATATTAGGTATAATGTTGTATATATGTCGCATATGCTCCTTATTCTAAATTGCTATATTTTAAATACATCCATAAGATTTAGTATGTACATAAAATTACCAAATTACCCATCTTATGCTGAAAACAACAATAAAATAATACGATTTTGGGGGGGGGGGGGGGGGGAGGGGGGGGGGGGGGGGGGATTTGAATTCGGTGGAGTGTAACTTTTAGCATATTAATTCATACATAACATACTATATTTACCACTAAACCAAACATCAACACACATTCTAAATGTAAAAAATTATTATTATATTACACATGTGTAAAGTGTGCAAATAGGTTAATATATATAAAAGAAAAGTTACAAGTTGTATTTAGTAGTTTTGTTTTTTTGAACAAGGAATAATATATTTTGCAATTTCAAGACACCAATAATTTATAACCGGCCAATTGCTACCGCTTAATAAACTAATTTCGTTTTTGCAATTTTTTTTTCTAAATACAAACCCATAATTTCGCAACACAACTTTTCTCATATAAATTATATATATAACCACAACCACCACAATAAAGATTGACCAACAAAAGATTTGACAAGCAAATTTAAGACGAGATACAAACTGTTGACAAAAATATAAAATAAATAATAAAGTTTAAACCCTTGTAAAATTGAGAAACAATGACTTTTATATAACAGGCTAATGTTATCCATATCTCCTTATAAGACATTCTTCAGTTTTATCTTTATTGAGTCGCCTTAATTGATGAAAGATTTCTTGATTTATTTGAATATACATCAAATATGTTTATGGACCAGTTTGGTTAGGCCCACAGTTTGGGCTTGTTCTTGACTTGGGCTTAAGTGGCCCATTGGGCTGGTTTGGCAAATTTATTGATTCATGGACTTTTACTTTGGTCCAGCTTGGCGGACTTATGTATTTTGGGTAGGGTCGTTGGACACGACCCAATTCCAATTTATTTTTGGAATCGAATACAAGTCAAACTAATATATCCGAGTCAAAAATGTTTATATTAAAAACGTTTATTTAAATGATAAAGAAAAATATAAGGTATACAATTTTATAAAATAGTCTGTCATACAAAATTGCTACCATAATTATTTAGAAGATTAATTAGAAGTCCTCGAATGACGCAAGTTTGTTTATGGTAATTAAAAAAAAAGGAAAAAAAAAGAACCCTTATTTTCTCAAATGTTGTGCCATTATTATAAATAATTTAAAGTCCAATTGCATCAAGCATGAGTGACCCAATTTTTTGTTTCTATATATGCCACTTTTAAATTAAGCTATTGGTCAATTCAACACAAAACAAAGAAGAAAAATATGAAAATAAAATAATTTACGTGAGGGTTATCAATAATTTATTGAAATTAATGTCGATAAGATTTTAAATTACTTAGTTGTCACCAAACACTATTATATTCTCATAATTAATCAACCTCCAAATTAATTAATGTGAAATCCGATTTCAAGACAAACCACAGAAAAATAGAATCCCAAGCAACTTTATTCTTACCTCTAAAGACAAAATCCGTAGCCAAAGCTCTTATTTGCATGTGGAGCCAAGCTCCTCAGTCATGTTTTTAAGGAAAAATTTTACTTACGAGATAATTTTTCCGGCCATTGTTTCGGGTAAGAATATCTGATAAAATTATATGTTAAAAGTATCATTGCTCTATTTCTAATTAATCTTCTTATTTTCTTATAATAATAAATGGCGGCGTTATTAACATTCCGTTTTACGCTCTAACATTTTAATATTGATTTTGTGCATATGCACCAAGTTAGTACACATGAGCACAATATGTCTATAGTAGGTTTAACTATGTTATATCTAATTTGTTGGAGTTAAATTTTGATTTTAAATTCCAAAATTATTTTGAATTTGAGTTTTCAAAGGGATTATTGGATCTTAAATTTGTTTCTCAAATCTTAGGATTCCTAAATAGTTGGAAAAATTAATTTTAATTAATAAAAGTCAAAAGGGAAACTTTGGAAAAACACAAAATAATTTTAAAAACATTTAAATAATTTTCTAAAATTTGAAATGATGATTATCCATAACTTTGGCCAAAAACTAATTTCAAAAACGTATTGGGTTAAATGCAAAACAATTCAAATTTTTATGAAAAATTAGGATTTAGTCTAGTTAAGTGGTTTTTTTTTTTTTTTAACCAGCCCACTTCTTTTTAAAAATTAGTGATTATCTCAATATTTTATTTTTAGCCCAATTTTTTTGCTTTTAGTCCAATTTTTTTTCCAATTTTTATAATAGTAAAACAACAAAAAGACCTTTATGTCCTTTGTGTTTGAATAAATGTTGATAATCATAACAATAGAAGGAGGTATCTGAATTCAAATTTTTGGAAAATTTGGTGAGGAAATGATTAGGACAAATTTTCTCCTCTATTAATTTGCCGCTTCATATTTCATAAATGATCAATTGATGGTTTGCATCCAACAACTCCAAACTCCAAACTCCAAACTTTTGCCAACCATATAGATTATAAATTTTACATTGAGAAGTAAAATCCCCTAAAGCAATATATAAAAATGACCGGACTATTCTACCTATGACTAATTAGTTTAAGGTTGGATGTTCTGAACTCTAATATAGTATTATATTAAAGGACAAACTATTCACCATTAAGGTCCAACCGCCGCATGTACTCCGCGTCAACCAATATAAACAATCCACGCGCTAGGTTTAAAGTTATGCTACATGTGAGGCGGGTGTGTTGAAATTGTAAATCCCACACCGAGAAATGAGATTCTCCCAAAATAATATATAAGAATAAGGAGTTAGTCCGCCCATGGCCAATTGAATTTCAGATGCATTTTATACCTCAAGACCTAGAAAATTATGACGAGTCTCATTGTAGAGGAGGAAACCTTTGATCTCGCGGTTGAAATGGTGACTGAGGCTTTGAATAATGATCTTGACTCATGATCTTAAGGAAACTATATCTTAAACGGATTAATTAGGTTAAAAAGTTTGTTATTCAATCATATTCCTTCAAATTTTCGTCATAATCATACAAAAATTAGAGACATGTTGGTATCACAATTAATTAGATTAAAATGTCACTTACTAGGATGTTATTTATATGTCTAAAATTCTTTTTTTTTTCTTTTAGTTTCTAATATATCTGTGAATAACAATTTCTTATGTTAGTATCATCAATTATTTATGTTACTTAATAATTTCAAGACACCACTAATAAATATTGTTGATATATTTGAGGTGTTTTTGTAGCTATCATAATGACTCTTTAAATAAGATTTTAAATTAAAAAGTCCAAAAAATTAGGAAAAGCTATCTTTAAAAGGTAATTATATATTTTATCCAAAAAAAAAAAGATATAATTAGATAGCTAAATTATAAGGATAAATTAATTATCTATTACAAAAATCAGGAGAGGGCAAAACTGGAAAGACATAAAACAAATTTAAAAAATACAAAATCAACAAAATAAAAAATTATTAATGATTATTCATTCTTTTGGATTATTTCCTAGTTTTTCAGAAGAGCTGGGTTAATGCAGACTTAAATAAACGTTTTCAATTTTTTGATTAAAAACAAGTTTGAATTGCATACATCTATATATATATATATAGCTTATCGATGAAAAAAAATATGATTTTTAGGAGTGCTTGTGGATGAGGGGATATAAGAATATTAGGGTGCATTTGGCGAGCCGGATAAGGAGGTAGGATATGATAGGATAAAGACCGGATAGGATAAGAGTTAGAATTAGTCGGATAGGAATTATGTGGGATAAGATATGAAAGGAATCAGTTGGATAAGGATTAAGCGGGATCGGTCAGGATAAAGACTAGTCGGATAAAGATTTAATAAACTTTGCATTTGATGGAGTTTTGGATTACAAGTCCAGGTATTATATAATACAACTTTGCTTTTCTTTTAAAAATATATGCAATTTTAATTGTTGTCAACAATTTTTTTTAACTAATGCAATTTTTCGATTTATAAATTAGTTTTGTAAAAAACCCTTTTGGGAGAAAAGTTCTATATCACATATAATATTTACGAATTAGGTATTAAGTACAATTTCAAATTCTAATGTTACCATTTTTTCTAAAATTAAAGTTTTTAATAAATACCTTCATTTAATAAAAAAATAAATAAAAATATCATATTATAAAAGAAATAAATTTTATTGGTTGAGTTAGTGTGATTTTGGGTGATTGAAAATTTTCATTAATAAATTTAATTATTGATGGGGTTAAATACTAATTTTATCATTGGCATACAAAGGTAATTCAACACTTTTACCTCCAGTAAAATATCATTTTTACCCCTCACCTACCACACCTACCACACCTCCACTAAAAATTACCTTTTTGCCCTTCATTTTTACCAAATTTACCTTTTTGCCATTCTATATTTACCTATAAATACCCACTCATTCATTCATTCAAATGACACCAAAAAACATCTCTTTCTTCTTTCCCAATATCCATCCATCTCTTTTAATAAATATAAAGCCATTGGCAATATAAATACAAGCCAATTTTCGAGGGTCTTATACTCTCTCTTTTCATACCCCAAAAAATATCAATCACCCTTATACGCTCTCTCTCCCACACAGTTTATTATTTATTCTGTTGAAATATTTGTAATCCTAATTCTATACTTATAAATAGAATTAAGGAAATTATAGGAAGAGAGAGAGAGAGATTGGTAGCTTGTATTATCATCCAAATTGATTGCCTTTGAGCTAATACAAAACAAGCACACACAAAAGGAGGACGTACCGTCGGACTAGCATAAGCGCTACCGGGAGAACCTACCTTAACAAAAAATGTCTCGTGTTCATCTTCATTTTTAATCAGTTTCTGTCGGTACTGTTCACAGTCACTGTTCACGTATACGGTGGTACTGTTCATAATCACTGTTCACAGTTACAATCCATTGTTAAACCTCAAATTCACCATTATTCATTGATTGGTCGGTCGTCAATTATATGTTCTACATTTTGACACCATCAGTTTGGTGCCGTTTGTGGGAACGATAAGCTCTCTAAAGCTCTCGTTCTTTAGAAATTATAAGTGAATTTTCGGTGAAAAACTCAGAATCCCGCAAGTGTACGTAGCTCAATATTCTCGGAGGCATAACTTCTTGCTCAGAACTCCAAATCATACAATTCTGGAATCCATTTTGGAGAAAATTTCAAGAGCTACAACTTTTCAGTTCAAGCTTTCTTCAAATTCGTCCATCTCGAGGTTCAAAACTTCGATATAAACTTTTTGGAACGAAAAAGGCTAAAATCCCGCGGACCTATGGTGACTCAATATTATTAGGCGCATAACTTTGTGCTAAAAACTCCAAATCATACGATTCTGGAGTCCATTTTGAAGAAAACTTCAAAAGCTACAACTTTCCAGTTCAATCATTTTTCAAATTTGGCCATCTTGGAGTCCAAAACGGGGGATATAAAGTTGCTGCATTAAAAAATGCGAAAATCTAGCAAGCCTATGCTAGCTCAATATTTACAGGCGCATAATCATTCAAAAATTCGATTACCCAAGGGGATAAAACTCAAAAGAAGAGATAAGTTATTTTTTGATAACTCATATATGATTTTTTCTCTTTATTTTAATATATCTAAAGTTGTATCATTTTCTTACGATCAATAATCTTTATTGTAGGTAAAGTTAATGAGCTTCCAAAAAATTACAATTGAATGTAATTTTTATCAAGTTCATCCGACAAACCACAAGAAAGAAATTAAAGAAATGTTCAGCGGATATCAAACCTCTACAAAGCTAAATGTGATTTTGAAGTCCAACAGACAACCGCTGGACCACCCCAGCCCAAAGAGACTTGGCTGAGAATGATCATCTACTGTTGCACCACTGGTCAGAGATCAAGATTTTGACGTTCCCTAGTAATAAATAAGAAAATTGTCAAAATTTGTCTAAGTCAGAAGAGGGCATGGCTCTACTCAAGACTTAGCAAAAAAAGAACAAATTTTCCTTTTAAGAAACCCTTGTAATAAATGAGAAAATTGTCAAAATTTGCATAAGTTAGAAGAGAGCAAGACTCTACTCAAAACTTAGCAAAAAGAAAAAAATTTTCTTTTAAAAAACCAAGGACTTAAATGAGAAAATTGTCAGAATTTGCCTAAGTCAGAAGGGGGCATGACTCTACTCAAGACTTAGCCAAAAAGAACAAATTTTTCTTTTAAGAAACCAAGGATCTCGAAAAAATTGCTATCAACATATAAGAGCTATGCTTTAAACAGTCACAAGTGGAACATCTCTGGAACATTTTTACAAAACCCTCACTAGAGGTGCACATTATGTAGTCACCCAAAAAAGGCTGAAGAATATGAAGATCATCAGCATCAAAATTCAAAATAGTACTTAAATCAGAAAAAGAGTAATCAGAAAAATCATGGCGAATATCCCCTAAAGCTGTCTAATCAGTGCTGGTTGGTTCGGCAACCTCCGTAAGAAAATTAGCTTGCGAAGATTGCGATAAATAACCGTCCGGATTCACAGCAGACGAAACAACATCAGCCGTGTTATTTTCTACCGACGAAAAGAACCTCGAAGAACCTCGAGGAGGAGCAAAGGAGCATAACGGGTTAACACAGGAAGGTCCTCCTTCTAACCGAGCCTCTAATGCCGTCACCCGTTCTTGTAACTCTTCCACCTTCTGTTCAAGAGAAGTAAGGAGAGCAGTACACCCTTTAAAGGGATTCTCGACTCTCGCCTTAGCTTCAAAAAGAAATGAATTAAGAGTTTCAAGATATTGATATTCGGGAATATTTTGTAAAATATCTGCAAGGTTCTTCCCCCCGAAAACAGTGAAGATTGTGCGATAATCTTGGCGACTAATCACATCTCGAAATTTTTTTGCATATTCACACCATGGCTGACATCTCTTGCGTTTATAAGTACAAGCAGCATAAGAAGAACCTGTACAACGGAAGGTATTCGGCACATTCGGCATACTTGTGATTTACTTTCCCTTATTCATGGGTATCCCCTGTAAAAGGTATAAGAAGAAGATGGATCTTGAGGGAGATGACAAGAAAGAGAGAACAAGAGGCATCTAGCATTGAAAGAATTCGAAGACGAAAAATTGTCTTCTTAAAAAGTCAAAATATGCAGCGCCCCCCCCGCGTGCAGCGCCTCCCGCATGCATCTAGGCTCCACCGCCCTAGATCCCTTTTTAATGTTGTTATAGGGAGAGAAAATGTGTGTATGATGTTGATGTTGATGCTACGATAATACTTTTCTAAAAAAAAAAAAACTATACATATGTATATATATATATATATGTATACGTATATGTATATATACATATAAAGACCTCTAACACAGGCGAAAGACCTCTCAAAGGCAAAAGACCTTTAACACAGGCGAAAGACCTAACACAGGCGAAAGACCTCTTAAAAAGGCAAAAGACCTCTAACACAGGCGAAAGACCTAACACAGGCAAAATACCTCTTGCAGGCATCAAATTGTCAACCTTGTTTACATACGAAGGATTCGGGCTTAAGACATCACGAACTTCAGAGCTCAGAGCTACTACTAGCTCCTGGGTTGAAGAATATCCTCACCAATCAGCTCATCCGAGCTAAATGATAAGGATATGGGGCAATTGATGGGGTTAAATACTAATTTTATCATTGGCCTACAAAGGTAATTCAACACTTTTACCTCCAATAAAATCCTATTTTTACCTCCAGTAAAATACCATTTTTACCTCTCACCTACCACACCTACCACACCTACTACACCTACCACACCTCCACCAAAAATTACCTTTTTGCCCTTCATTTTTACCAAATTTACCTTTTTGCCATTCTATATTTACCTATAAATACCCCCTCATTCATTCATTCAAATGACACCAAAAAACATCTCTTTCTTCTTTCCTAATATCCATCCATCTCTTCTAAGAGATATAAAGCCATTGGCAATATAAATACAAACCAATTTTCGAGGGTTTTATACTCTCTCTTTTTATACCCCAAAAAAATATCAATCACCCTTATACGCTCTCTCTCCCACACAGTTTATTATTTATTCTGTTGAAATATTTGTAATCATAATTCTATACTTATAAATAGAATTAAAGAAATTATAGGAAGAGAGAGAGAGATTGGTAGCTTGTATTATCATCCAAATTGATTGCCTTTGAGCTAATACAAAGCAAGCACACACAAAAGGAGGACGTACTGTCGGACTAGCATAAGCGCTACCAGGGGAACCTACCTTAACAAAAAATGTCTCGTGTTCATCTTCATTTTTAATCAGTTTCTGTTGGTACTGTTCACAGTCACTGTTCACATATACGGTGGTACTGTTCACATATACAGTGGTACTGTTCACAATCAATGTTCACATACACATTGGTACTGTTCACGTATACGGTGGTACTGTTCACAATCACTGTTCACAGTTACAATCCATTGTTAAACCTCAAATTCACCATTATTCATTGATTGGTGGGTCGTCAATATAATTATATGTTCTACATTTTGACACCATCAATTATCTAAAAATGTGTAAAGAAAAAGATTAAAATAAAAAGAAATAATTAAAAAATAATTTTTATATTAATTTTGTTATCCGGCAATCATGGATAAAATAATACTACCTATAGGGGTGGTATATATTTATCCGGTTCTAAAGGGATAAAATGATAATTAATCCCGAGTGCAATCCAGTCCCGAGTTGCGCCAAACGCGAGATAGGATTAAAATATCCTATCTACTCTTGCGCCAAACGGGGGATATGATTTATTTATCCTATCCTTTTTGACACCAAACACCGGATAGAATTAATTAATCCTATCCTGTTTCTAATTTCGCGCGACAAACACACCCTTAAAGTCATAGACTGCATACTAGCGCACGGATTTGAATCTTTATTAAAGTAAGAGTGTGTTAGTCGATTTATTACTCGTGTCAAAAACTTGACTCACTTATAATTTAAAAAGTTTAAAAAATAATTTTAAACTTGATTATAGATTACATAGAACTTATTTTTTTTTTTTTTTAAATAAATCAATACAAATTAAATCACTAAGTACTCTACCCCAGGCAGAGCCATATTTTTTTTTAGGTGGGGCACTTGAAGAAAATAATAATTCATATAAAAGTTAACTTTAGGTTTCAAAAAATACAAATATTCGCTATTTACGTGTTTGTCGTAAGCACAAATAATTACAACTAATAACCTAATTTCTTTTCAACTCGATCAGTCTAGTGGTAATAGATGACATATGGATGAATAATATAATATGAATAAGTGAAAATTTTAATTTATTATTTTTTTTAAAAAAAATCTTCTGGTGAGGTACTAAAAGAAACAATCATACACAAAATTGAGGAAAAAAAATTGAAAAAAGAGGATGGAGCACAAAGTAAATAAGAATTAATTAGGTACGTATAAAAGGCCAATTTCCTTCTTCTAGAAGTTGATATCCTCTTTGTCTTTATAACAAAGAAATTTTGGGGTTATCCACATTCACATAGACGTGGTGTAGAAATATTTGTTGTGTCCGCACTTGTTATGGTTATATGTCTACCATTTATTGTAATGGTCATTAATTCATGGCTTGTATAAGAAAAGAGTTGTATTGTGAAATCATGGCTTTATGTACAAATAAAAGAAACTCCAATTCTCCTTATTTTGATTGAGGCACATGGCCCACCTTTTCCCTTAATAGATCCGCCGCCTATGTTCCTTCTCTTTTAATTCCAAATGTGAGTCGGCACTTCTACTATATTAAAAAACTATTAACTGTCCCTTCTCTTTTAATCTCTAATGTAAGTCGACGTTACTACCATAGCACAAATTTATTGCCTAGTGAAATTCTTTATTTCAATGTCATTCCCTGCTTTCAAGCTTGTGTCCAAGCTAACTTTAACTAAACCTTTTTCAGAAAAAATGAAAATGAAAAAAGGTAACTTTAATTAAACTTTTATATGAATTAGGTAACGAAGCGATTTAAGATTTAGATGGATAAAAACCTAACGCACATTTAAATGTCTCATATTAACATATAGAAGATGACAATAAAAATTTCTTTTTGGATAGCATAGAAAATGACAATGGAAGATAAGGAGGTCACTGTTTTTGCCATATATGTATTTTGACCTTTTGCAAAAGTTCAATACTATTATGAAAATATTGCATTACTATTTTATTTTCTTCATAAAAACTCGTCATAGAATACAGTAAAATTTATTAGAAAAATAATAATGGGGTATAGGGAAAATATGTACCTTTTTCTTGTAAGGATGGCACAAATTTAATATTTTTGGTTGTTTGATCACTACTTTTTTCCTAAAATTTATCATTTTATTTTTGATATATACTTTACTTCAATTACCAAGGTATGATTATGCATCACTCTTTTATACCGTCGAATTAATTGTAATTGAATTACCTAGAACCTAAAATTCCCTAGTAGTACAAAAAACAAAATTAATAAGAAAATTGATGAAGTACCTCCCTTTTACATTTTCAATTTCTAAATACCGAGTATTTACATAATTTTTTAATGCAAGAAATATTCTACTTCTACCAGAACATCGGCGCCACCACTATCAACTAAGGTTCAATACTTCATTCATAAGAATCAAACCCGTAACTTCCTTATTAATAAGTTAAAAAAAAAAAGTTGCTAACATAACACAATGTTGTTAAGTAACTTTTTATATTATTAAGCATACTTCTACTTCTTTTTTTTTGACAAGAAGCATACTTCAAATATTTTTTGGTAGCCTAATCCTTAACATATGTTCTTACTTATGAAAATGTAGTGGTTCGAGTTTCACGTCAACGCCTCCTCTAACAATTAATCATTACCGTAGCTTTTATTTCAAAAGGAAGAATAAAAAGAAACGTATAAAAGGCCAATTTCCTTCTTCTAGAAAGTTGGTATCCTTGATCTTTATCTTTATAATAAGGAATTTTTGGGTTTGATCCACGTTCACATGATATCGAAATTTTTGTTGTGTCCGTTTTTGTTATGGTTATATGCCCACCATTTCTTGTGATGGTTGTTAATTCATGGCTTGTATGAAAAAAGAGTTGAATTGTGAAATCATGGCTTTATATAAAAATAAAAAACATTTAGGTCTCCTTATTTTGATTGGGGCACATGTCCCACCTTTTCCCTTAATAGATCTGCATGTGTTCCTTCCCTTTTAATCTTTAAGAGCATCTCTAACAGAAATGTATATTGTGGTTTTATATATAATTTATATTACTTGTAAAAATTTCGGTCTCAGTAGTCTTTTAAATTTGGCTTTTGTGTAAAATTGAAGTTTAAACTACATTCTAAGTTTACACTTCCACGTAAGCTTTTTCTCTCCCAATTTTTTTATAGAACTTTACAATGTAAAAACTTTTAATATAAAATATATATTTTAATAAAAATTATATATTTGAAATCTACTCATCAAAACCAATAAATCATGATCCATTAACATTATAAAATTATGTACGTATAGATAAAAAAATAATAATGATAAAAATTGCGCAAAATGATATCATGCACGCGTCAATATCTTATTGGTTCATCAAATCTTACACAAAAGTTTACAAATGTATCATTGGAGCATATTTTGTTTAGACTTCAAGATTTGTGTAAAAATGGTTTGACACATAAGATTTATACAACAATTCTTACAATACGGTTAGAGATGCTCCAATGTGAGTCGGCACTTCTATTATACAATAAAACTATTAACTATTCCTTCTCTTTTAATCTCTGATGTATGTTTCTTCTCTTTTAATCTCCGATATAAGTCGACGCTACTACCATACCACAAATTTATTACCTAGTGAAATTCTTTATTTCAATGTCACTCAATGCTTTCAAGCTTGTGTCCAAGCAAACTTTAATTTTTTCAGAAAAAATAAAAATGAGAAAAGGTAACTTTAATTAAACTTTTATATGAATTAGGTAACGAAGCGATTTAAGATTTAGATGGATAAAAACCTAACGCACATTTAAATGTCTCATATTAACATATAGAAGATGACAATAAAATTTTCTTTTTGGATAACTTAGAAAATGACAATGGAAGATAAGGAGGTCACTGTTTTTGCCATACATGTATTTTGACCTTTTGCAAAAGTTCAATACTATTATGAAATATTGCATTACTATTTTATTTTCTTCATAAAAACTCTAGTCATAGAATATAGTAAAATTTATTAGAAAAATAATAATGGGCTACAGGGAAAATATGTACCTTTTTCTTGTAACAAATGGCACACATTTTTTATTTTTGGTGTTTGATCACTATTTTTTCCTAAAATTTATCATTTTATTTTTGATGTTTACTTTACTTCACTCAAAATTTCAAAACTTTGGATCGTGGAGACTAGGAATTCAACTACCAAGGTACAATTACGCATCACTCTCTTATACAATCGAATTAATTGTAATTGAATTACCTAAAACATAAAATCCGTTAGTACTATAAAACAAAAAAATGAAGTACCTCCATTTTACATTTTTGATTTCCTTTTAAATTTTTTGATAATCAAATAGCATGTACCGAGTATTTACATAATTTGTTAATACACTACTTCAACAAGAACATTAGTGCCGCTACTATCAACTGAGAATCGATACTTCATTCATGAGAATAAAACATCAAAAAAAAAAAAAGAAAAAAATGCCAACATAACATGTGGATGTTGAGTTACTATTTATATTATTAAGCATAATTCTACTTTTTTTTGACAAGAAGCATACTTCTATTGAAAAGTACTCAATTGGTATTAACTAAGGTAAAAGTAGTGACAACTAAAGGACTAGGCAACCAAAATGGTTCAGTGCATTTTCTTACAACTAAAGGATTAACTTACCCAAAGGCATCGTTTGATTTACGGAAGGGATATCAATTCTCTTGTTAGGAAACTAAAGTTTTTGTCAATTTTTTTTCTTGTGTTTAGTAAAATATTTAGGTAGAGATATTGTTGTCCAAAAATTTTGTAATAAATATTAAAAAATCACAAAATAAACTCAATTCCATAAATTTTGATAAGAATGACTTTACTCTTATACATTTTCGTATGTTAGAAAATTATTTTCAAAATTTATACTTATTAAAAAAAATAAAAAAATATTTTATTTTCTGAATTTTATAATCCGTGAATCGAAGGAAAGTTTAAAACATGTTCATACTTATAAAAATGTATCGGTTCGAATTTCTCGTCAACGCCTCCTCTAACAATTAATCATTACTGTAACTTTTATTTCAAAAGGAAGAATAAAAGGAAAATTAGTGACTACCACATGAAAAGGGGACCCCACCAATATGCCCAATCCTCATCATTCAGACAAGACAATGAGCCGGCAAATCAAGATGCTCAAAACTCCCACCCCTTTTAAACCCCAAATATTCCCACCTTCTCAAAAGTATAATAAAAAGAACCCTTTTGATAGACTTTCAACTAAACTACCCCTCCCCCCTCCCTCTCTAAAAAAAAGAAAAAAAAAATGGAGTTAGTGATGAGTGAAACTCATAAAATTTTGGGAGAAGTACATGGACTGCCCTTAATATGCACAATATTGGGGTTAATTGTAGGAGTTTTAGGGTACTTTTATGGGCCTTATTGGGGTTTAGAAAAGTACCTGGTCCTCCAGCTATCCCTTTTTTAGGACACCTGCCTTTGCTTGCTAAGTATGGCCCTGATCTTTTCTCTGTTCTTGCCCAACGCTATGGCCCCATTTACAGGTTAGTTTTACTTTTATTGTTTTCTTTAATTTTAAATATCATTTTAATCATAAGTTAATAATACTCTTTTGCTGCAAATTTGTCTCTTAATTGAGGGCTAAGGTTTGACCAATTAGTACATGATATGATGTTTAACCTTATGGGAAAGAAGAATACAATCATAGCAAAGTCCTAGGATTTGTTGTGAAAAGTTATGTTGTCAATACAAAGAAAGATGATCCATTTACTTTCCCAATAATATTTTGGTTGTTTTGGAACTGTTTTAGTAAAGGGAATTTGGGATTAGCAAAAGGAATTTGGATTAAAAAAATAATGACACTTCAGTATGTCTTTATACAAAATACTGTGCCACTATCACCTGTGAGTGGGGATTGCCCGTGATAGGTGAGACTTCGCAACCACATCAATTATCTTCTCTAAAAGTTCTTGTGACAAAAATAAATCGGAAAGATCTTGTCCATGAAATTTCTAGTTTTCAATAATGAGAATGAAGCAAAATGGGACTTAACTTTTCTCCATTATCACTTCGGTTCAACTTCTTTCATCGAATGAAAATTTAGATGATTATCTCAATCACTTGTAAATTGAATCTTTTGGCAAAAAAATTTGGAAATGATTTACTCGTTATAGAAATCACACCAAGTTTCATGATAAAATTTACCCGTTTAATACTCAGTTTAGACCCCATTGAGAGAAACTAATCCGAAGGATAATGGAGAGGAGTCAAGTCTAGCAAAATGGGAATTGAAAATTGCCCCTATTTTGTTCTTGGTTGACCCATGTTGTTAACAAATGGACCCTTTTGTATTTACCATTTTAAGATTTCAAGAAAGAATCAAAACTCGAACCAAACGAATATCGCTAGAACAAGTGGAGAGAATCATGTTAACCTTACTTTGTGATTTGTTTATATATTTAGTAGAATCCTTGTTAGAGCAAGTGTTTTCCGCTTACAAAAAACTACTAAATATATTATCCAATCATAAAGTAAGGTTCACGTGATTCGCTCCGAGTTCGGGCTCAATAAATTTGGACTCGCAAAATGGGCACTTGGTAGACTGTTTATCAAAATTGTTTTGGGATATTTTCTTTCATCAAAATCTATTAGAAGAACAAACCCGGGTTTGGTTAAAAAAAAGGAAGAAATTTTCCATATTTTCTAAGAATCTGAAAAGGACCTGAAGACAACACCTATGTTAACAAGAAGAAAAAAATATTAGTTTTTATTTCTTTTGATAGATTCTTTTGGCATTTTATATAAAAAAAAATTGGTGAAAGGGAATAAATAAAAGTTCAAAGCCAAATTTGAGAACAGAAACACTTTAGAAAGCTTATCCCATTTTCATTTTTGAAAATTAAATGATGTGGTTGCATAATTTCCCATTGAGTAAAATTATGAGCTACAGCTTAATTTAGCCTAATTTTTCCTTCTTTTTTTTTTTTATGTAATTCAAATAAAAAATCACCACCACCCGAAGGGTTCTGCCATTTGCAAAGTTGAAAGGAGATTGTCTAATTTTATAAGATAATCGAAAATCTTTCTTACTCACCCCACAACGAATTTGATTCGCAAACAACAGAAAAAGTAATAGAACATTCTACTAAATCTGCGATCTCTTTTTCTAACCTACCACTAAACTCAACTGCGTTTTCAATCATTTGCTAACTTTGCAATCAAATCCACGCTAAATTTCTATTTTCCAAAGTTCATGGAATTCAATTAATTTCACTGACCAACCCTCTTGTGCCTCTCAAAGTACTATGCTTAACATGTTTATTATTGTGGATTAGGTTTCATATGGGGAGACAACCACTAATAATAGTAGCAGATGCAGAGCTTTGTAGAGAAGTTGGCATAAAGAAATTCAAAGACATTCCCAATAGAAGTATCCCTTCTCCCATCTCAGCCTCCCCTCTCCATCAAAAAGGCCTCTTCTTCACCAGGTACATACATATACATAAATACATTTTATATATATATATACAGTCTGTACTAGATTCAGACTCTACATACAAGTAAAGGATTTAGCGTGGATTGTCCGTATATAGACTGACCTTTTAACCAAGGAGCTAAAAACCTCTCGATGTTTTTGGCAACTAAAATTTGTCACCAAAGGGCAATACATATATGGGCAATCGGGGTCAGATCAGGACCCTAGACATACATATATACAGATTCAAAATTTTGATTTTCAATTTTTTAAAAAAAACATGAAAAGAAGGTGAATTTATAACCAACTTTTCAGGGATGCAAGATGGTCAACCATGCGAAACACGATATTATCAGTCTACCAACCATCTCACCTAGCCAAGCTGGTACCGACCATGCAAAATTTCATCGAATCTGCATGTCTAAACTTTGACTCTAAGGAAGAAGAAGACATCATTTTCTCAGATCTCTCTCTCAAACTGGCAACTGACGTGATCGGCCAAGCTGCTTTTGGCGTCAACTTTGGCCTCTCTAACCCAAAATCCGAAATTCCTCAGCATAATGATAATGAAATCCAAGACTTCATCAATCAACACATTTACTCCACAACAACGCTTAAAATGGACTTATCGGGCTCATTTTCGATCATATTAGGCCTCCTTGTCCCAATTCTACAAGAACCTTTTCGCCAAATTCTAAAGAGATTACCCTGGTGTATGGACTATAAAGTTGATAAAACTAACCAAAATTTGACTAGCCGGCTCGATGAGATTGTTACGAAGAAAATGAAAGCAGATGCCCGAGGAGGGTCAAAGGACTTTTTGTCACTTATACTAAATGCAAGAGAATCAGAGAAGGCACCAAAGAATATTTTTACTCAAGATTATATTAGCGCTGTGGCTTATGAGCACCTACTTGCTGGATCAGCTACGACTTCATTTACATTATCAACAATTATTTATTTGGTTGCTGGGCATCCGGAAATTGAGAAGAAGTTGCTAGAAGAGATTGATGGGTTTGGTCCGCACGATCAAATTCCAACGGCCCTTGATCTTCAGCAAAAATTTCCCTATCTCGATCAGGTAAGTTATCCAGTAGTTTAACTCTCATCTCTCTTTGCCACAAATTGATAGTTGCAGTTTATTTTTGGGACGTCTGAAATCAGCAATCCTATCGTACCAAATCTCTCAACAGATAATAAATTATATTCCTTAAAAGCTACAGAAGTCAAAATCGGACTGCAGGTGATTAAATTTGAGACAGAGGAAGTAAAAAATGCTTAATTCTCAGTCTAAGTTATTCTTGGTTGTGAACTGCAGGTGATTAAAGAAGCGATGAGGTTTTACACTGTTTCCCCATTAGTTGCAAGAGAGACATCAAAACAAGTAGAAATCGGTGGATACATTCTCCCTAAGGTACGCATATCTATACTCGAAAGCATCGTATATATATATATATATGTACATTCTGGATCAGGTATGATCCGGCCTTTAGCGACGAATTTTTTGTCGCCAAAACATATATCTATAATCTTTGTATACACTTCCTATAAGAACATCTTTATTTTACAAGGTTTTGGTTTTTGAATGAACAGGGAACATGGGTATGGTTAGCGCTCGGAGTTCTAGCAAAAGATCCCAAGAATTTCCCCGAACCGGACAAGTTCAAGCCAGAGAGATTTGATCCAAATTGTCAGGAAGAAAAGAATAGACATCCATATGCAAACATTCCTTTTGGGATTGGGCCCCGTTCTTGCGTAGGACAGAAATTCTCTTTGCAAGAAATTAGGCTCTCTATGATTCATCTGTATCGGAGTTATGTATTTCGACATTCCCCAAACATGGAAAAGCCTTTGGAACTCGACTACGGCATAGTTCTTAATTTTAAGCATGGTGTCAAGGTTAGAGCTATTAAACGCGGATGAGAGGGTTCTTAGAGAGCTATTAATGTAATTCACATTAGCAATTTATAATATTCTGCATGTGTCGTTGATTATGGCATAGCCATTCATGTGATGATTAGGAGTATTCATCAGAACCGACAAACCTGAAAACCCGAATAAAATCGACATTTTTTAGTTGGGTTGGGGTTTTTAATCTTTGGGTTAGTTCTGGTTCCAAAATATGGAGAACCTACAATTTTGGTTCTAATCTGGATACAGCCATAAAAAAACCCAAGTACTGAATTGAAACTGACAAACCAAAAGCTAAAATTTAACCATAGAACCGAAACTTAAGACTGAACTTATCTTTATTATTTACCTATATAACATAAAGATAAATATGCAAGGGGCTAAAGCCCTAACAACCAACTACATCGCCAAGAACAACACTAAGAAGTGCAAAATGAAAACCTACACTTACAAATAACCTTACACTAAGAAGAACAACACTAATAAGAGTTAATTTGACTTTATTAGATATTAAGGTTCCGTTTGATAATAAGATGGAAAATGGTAGAAAAATGGTAGAAGATGTGGAAAATAAGTTGAGGGATGTGGTGAGATGTCCTCTTGTTTTTTCCATGGAAACAATTCTTTGGGTGGTGGTTAAGAAAAATTTGCCACAAAAAAAATGGAGGATGGAAAACATCTACTCTTAAAAATGAGCATGAGAGGGAAAGGATCTCCTCAC
Organism: Lonicera japonica; assembly: GCA_021464415.1. Classification (NCBI taxonomy): domain Eukaryota; kingdom Viridiplantae; phylum Streptophyta; class Magnoliopsida; order Dipsacales; family Caprifoliaceae; genus Lonicera; species Lonicera japonica. The sequence continues at coordinate 40,213 of JAKCWG010000519.1, read as the reverse complement.
ATCCCTAAACTAACTTTCCAACTTCTCACACAAATCAATTAGTTTTGCTATCTTTTCCAAATGGACCCTACGTGTTTATTCTCCAATAGACAAAACCTACACTTATATTTACCCTAGTGTTTTTTCCTGTTTAGGCATTAACAGTTATACTTTGGTTGACTCAAGTATTGTTGGGTTTTTTTCTTGTCATTTGTTGATTGATATGTGTAATTTTTTTATTTTTATTTTTTGTAATTTTAGATATTTGCATGTTCAATTTTTATCTTATTTGATCTAGGAAGAACTGAAAAGGGCCCCAAACCAACCATTTGATATAATATATGGCAAAACAATATATATCATCACATTACTCTCAAGCAATATCTAACTCAAACAAATATATGAAAAACTAGAAAGAAATTACGAGTACCGGAACCAGAACTTACAATTTTACAAAACAGGTAGCCCTCAAATCTCATCTCAAGTATGGCATTCACTCGTATTCCACAACAAGCTGTTGAAATTTGCAGCAAATGCAAAGACGTGCTAAACCGTTTCAACCATAGAAGCAGTTGTCAATATCCCTTTGTCTTGTTGAGCTTTTATCCATTCGGGTGGGCTTCGAGACATACATATTGACCGAAGAAGGATCAGAACTGTCCATCGACTGCATGTAAACTCTGTTAGATGCATTTCTTCGCTTAGCTTTAGTTGATTGGGTCAGACTCATATAACTTGGCCTACTGATATTGCTCTCCCCCGTCTTATCCGAAGCCAAGATGGTGGAAACCAGAGTGGCGGATGTGCAAAATGAAGATGAAGGTGAGCTCTCGTCATATCGGAACTCGGAACTTGGGCTCGAAGACGAACGAGTGACTTGGCCTAATGGGGGTGGTTTTGCCGAAATTCTTGTGGTGACATTGTTTCTTCTGACTTTGACCGAGCACAGTTCTGATGATTTTGAACGGTTCTTCTCCGTGAGGGAATCTACGCGGGTTTTAGAAGGTAGAAGCAGAGTTGTATCTGAGGTATCATTTTGAGATTGTTCCATTAGTCTATTTTCCCATGGCTTTGCCGCCATCCAACGCTCTAGCCAACTCCAGCCCCAGCTATTCTTGTCAAACTCTTTGTTTTTGAGAGCAGACCCCGTGGCATTGTTCGTTCTTGAGTCAAAACTTTGATTTGATCTCCATTGCTGCATTAAAAAGGGGGGGAAAGTTGAAGAACCACTCTCTGTTTGGTGAAAGACATTAGATCAAATAATCATAATAATGATACATGTACCAGCTTATATGACCAAGTTTAGAGCCCAACGAATGTGCCAAAACATTGATTAGTGTTTCAAATAGAACCAATGTATTTTCTAACGCATCATTTGGGCTCTTAAATGTTTTTTTTGAGCTAGTATATCTTCACTCAATAATCAAATACCTTTTGAGCAAGAGAATATGCAAGTGCTCTTTCTCTCTTGAAGGCTCCCTCTTGTCTCATTTGTATCTTAGTTTTTACCTCTTCCAATGTTCTCTACTATCACACCACCCTTCCTGAATTTTCAAAAAAAAAAATAGTAAAATTTTCATAAAAGCCCAAGATTCCACAGTTTTCATCTTTAGCGGTGTTTCATTGAATAAATTCTTCAAGAAAGCAGATCTTGTTGTGACAACTTACCAAAGATGAACTGAAATGCTAGAAGTGAGTGGATCCAGCTGCTCTAGAGTGATTGAAATCACTCTAGATTAGAGTAGTAAATCTAGACTTTTAGTTTAGAATTGGATGGCTTAGATTCTGATAGGTAGTATGTTTTGTCTAATTGCCTCTCTCGACGACTCATTTACACAAAAACTACTTGTCAAAATATGAACCATCCAATTTTAAATTAACAGTCCAGATTTCTTCAATAAATATCAAAATTTGTACCTCGGCCTCCTTCAAAAGTTCAGCCTTGCTGCGGCGTTCATTCAGCATATTCTGCACAGCCTGTCCCTCCATAGACATACGCACTCGACGAGCTCTGACTCGGGCTTGTACTCGAACAAGAGCCTGCATGCACCTAAGGGTGACTGCAGCCTGCTTCCTCACCTGTCGGCCGCGAACTAGTGCTTGAATCCTCACTACTCCTTTCAAGGCCCTTAAAGCCCTTCTCGCCTATGATTATCAAATGATATTAATGATTTAACTATGAATAATAATTGCTGCATTGCTGCATTTCAAGAGTTAACATGGCATCAAAGCTCAAGTTCTGCAAGATGGGGTTCGAATCTTCCCACTTACATCTGTTTCGCCCTTTGTATTTGTGCACAAAATGAACATTTGGTTTGGGTTGTCTCGAGGGGGAGTGTTAAAGTTTGAAGTCCAAACAACATTTAAGCTTTTGAACAGCAAATAGCAAATTATCAAGGGCTTGTGAACGGAAGATGAAATAGTATGTAGTTCTTTCGTTTCAAATTAAGAGTTAAGTTTGACTTTTATACATTTTTGAAAAAACACTAATTTCAAACTAATGAATGGTTGAGAACTTGAATTGTATCGTGAGATTTGGTACAATAATTATGTATCAAAAAGGAAGTTGCATTTCTAATTTGGGATATCCCAAAAAAAAAAATAATAAACTCTTAACTTAAAACAAAGTGTCATACAATTGTTGAGGTTGAAATGCTACATATACCATAATTCATGACATGTAAGTGTTAGTTTATGATTTATGAGTTTTCTTGGGAACCCAAAATTGATAAGTTGTTAAGCACTTTAAGTTTACATATATAATTCTTAGATGTGAATTATTTGAACTTAGAGTATCTCCAATGGTATAATCAAAATAAGCATAAAAGCAGTCTCAATTGCTTTTAAGTTTATTTTTGTATTCAAGCCCAATATTTTAAGTTATTTCATTTTGATCCATTTTAAGTTTTAAATTTTACAAAAGCACTCCTTAAATTTTGGGTATGCATATTTTGTTACTTGAATGTTGAAAAATTAATGTTAATTTGAAAGATATATTATATTTTATTAGTATTATGTTATTTTGAAAACTATTTATGAGTATGGAAATGTTATTATATTTATTTAATTCTCGAATTTTCAAATTATGGGTTTGCCGATTAATCCCCGATTTTTTTCAATTTTTCCAAAAATGCTAAATCCCCACCTCACCGATCTAGGTCCGATTTATGATTTTTAGAACATTGATTTCATTATTGTGAAAAAGTAACCATTAGAAAAACTTTCATGGTTAACTTTAATAATTTATTAGATGGATAATAAAAAATTATTTTAATTATTCAATTTTAATTATCTCATCCGAGATGCACTTAGATGTTAATTTATTAATATAGGATTCTTAAAAAACACAAGAAGTACAACCAGAAGAGAAAGGAGTTGCAAAGCACTAATGCCACAGTACAATTGTACCATAAAGAGTGAGTACAATGATTTCAAGATCTAGGGTTTCTAAATTTTAAAAGTTCTATCTAATCTCTGTTAAAGGTTAAAAACTAAAGTGACTCCTCACTAATACATTAGCTCATGATGAGAATACATTATTGCAGTTCCAATAATGAATTCGAGATTTCTCTTGAATTTGATTAGTTATGAGAGCTGCAATAAATTTGCCATCATTCTAAGGATCTATCCACCTAAATCTATGGAAAGAAAATGGGCCCATCCTAATTTAGGAAGTGTTTGATTGACAATGTACATGAAAATAATGTAATTTATTTTTAAAAATTATTTTTTATATTTTGATGTAAATCAACTGCACATAAAAATTTAATGCATTATTACAGTTGATTTTCATCCTTTGCAATAAAACGGTTTTATTCAATACAGTGATTATAACATCACATGTTATTACAATTCAATCATATTATTGAAAAATGTGCATTTCTTTTTCTTCAATCGCATAAAATATGGTTGGTTTTATGAGGTCCAGCTAGCAGAACATTAGCATTTATCCTTATAATTTATATCTCTTTAATTTATACTTGAAATCATTTCCTTGTTTCCACTCCCCAAATTTTATCAGTCCAAACAGGAAGGAAGACAGGAAAATAAAAGAGACCCAATTACCAAAACTCTTTAATTTATACCGAAAATCACTCTCCCATTTCCAAAATTTTCTTGGCATCCAAACAGTGAACAAGACAGGAAGAACAAAAGAGACCCAATTACCAAAAGTTTTTAATTTTTAGTTAAAATCACTTTCCTTCCCCTTTCTCAAGATTTCTCAGCGTCCAAACAGTGAAGAACACAGGACAAACAAAAGAGACCCAATTACCAAAATCTTTAATTTATACTTAAAAAATAAAAATCACTTTCTTTCCCATTTCCAAAACTTTCTGAGCAACCAAACAAAGAGGAAGACAGGAAAAACAAAGATAAGACCCACTTACCAAAAAGGCACGAAATGCAGTTTGGATCCGGATAGCAGCCCATTCTTGCCTGACAACCCTAAAATCTTTGGGAGGAGCTCTAACCACAGTGGCTACAGCAGCTGTATAAGCATCTGAATTCACAGATGAATTGTCATCAGAATATCCCTCTGATCCACCTCTAGGGTTTCCTTTAAAACCCTTCCAAGCTGAACCCAAATCCCCTGATGAACTCCTCCACAGCTTCCATTTCTTGCCCTTATTATTTCCTCCTTTCTCCTATATAAACAGAAACATATACATTGTAACAATATACATACATACAATCATAGTCAAACTCTAGAAAGAACAAGATTTTTTTAACTAAAGAACTAACTTTTCCTTTTAAGTGAAGAGTTTTTCATGAGATTCGATGGAGATGACCTCCATGATAAGTAGATCAATTCTACAAATTTCATCAAAAAAATTCAACTGACAAATGGGTGAACTAAAAATGCTATATATGTCAATTTTTTATTCACCCTATTGTCCTACAAAAACAAAATAAAAACTAAATGATCGTATGTATTAGTGTAGATTATTAGTTAGAGCTTACATTGTCGGGTTTTTCAGATTTTTTGATGCCGATTAATGTTTTGACCCATTTTCCTGAAGCACCCATTTGAGGCTAACCTCTTCAAGTAACAGATCTCAGCTTCAAAATCTTGAAAAATCTGATTTGGAAGAGCTTAAAGAATGTTAAGGAAAATGGAGCTCGGAAGAGTTGAAAGAAGGGTTGTGGTGAGTGAGATAAAAGTTAATAGTTCTAATTAATTGTAGAGAGATAAAGTAGAGAGAGTGGGGTGATGGTAATGGGGGTAAGTTGTGGTTCTTGGGTGGCGAGAGTCTAGCGCATTTGTGCTCTCTGTTCGATAACTTTGACAATTTGAAAATTTGAACCCAATCAACGGGAACTGCCCTCAGTCACTTGTTCCCGCTCGTTCCCTACTGTTGCTATCTCACTATATGCCCTTGGCTTTTAGGGTATATTACCAAATACCCACGCTTAAATTATTTCTCGACACTGCAGCAAGACACTCGCGCCTGTGTATTTACGCCATCAAATCTAGGGGTCGGAAAAAATACCATTTGTACCGTACCAATCCGTACTAAACCGAACCAATATCGAATTGTACCGAAAATTTGATAATGGTACAATACCGATTGGTATTGTACCATACCGAAATGCTTTGGTACGGCATTGATATTCATATTCATTACCGATAGTATACCGTACCGTACCAATACCAAATGTGCCATTATACCAAATATTAAATAAATAACAAATTACTAATATTTCACAATTAGATATAGATAAAGTTAGATGAACGGTCCATATTATCAACAATCCCATTTTTTCTTTAGACCCATTTCAACTCTAAATCGGGTAACAATTCTCGTTCCATATAAATATTCCATTGAAACAAATTTTGTCGGTTCATTTTAATATTGTTTAGTTAATTTAAGTCGTTTCACTGAGTATGCACTCGAACTTTGACATATATAATATCTATCAATGATGAAAAGATGTTGGTTTTGTTTTCTTTCACAATAGGCAATGACAGTCTATAATTTCAACAGATGATGTCAAGTAAAAGAAATAAATTAGAATATCATAAGTTTTATTTTGAATTTGGGAATCTAGTTGGTTGAGTAAGATTAAGATATATAAATTATAGATATGCATGTATGTATATATTATGCAATTCTGCTTAGTTGCAGATGTTCTAAGTTCTTCATCCTCCTTTAATTCTACAAAAATTGTCCCAATTCATTTAATACCATTTGAATTATAATGGCTCAATTTACTTAATCGGTTTGCATTACGATAAATATGAGCCATCATAATAATAACACATTCTTATCTGTTTAGTGATTTAGTCTATTTTTTAAGCAATAAAGTGTAAAGATGTAAATATTAACAAATCATGTCTAATTCTTTTTCAAAAAAATTTAGTTAAATTTAGGTTTGAGTTAAGTTAGCCTATATTTTATGTTAATTAATAATAATCAATTATTTTGTAAATCAATTAAATTCAAAAAAATCATTTAAATTTAAAAAAAGATTTTTTTTTATTTACATGATTGATTTTTTGGTAATGTACCGTACCAACCCGTACCATATCGATATTTCGGTATACCAAAATTCGGTATACTGAAAGTTTGGTATGGTAATGGTACTGAATTTTAGTGTACCAAAATTTCGGTATGGTACTCGGTATAGTCGGTATGGTACGGTATTGTACCAAATCCATCCCTAATCAAATCTATCACAAATATATTTTTTTAAAATTTAATTAAAAATATATTTTAATATTTATTTATTTATCACAAACATTTTCTTTTATTATTTGCTATTAGACAAGTGTTTAGTAATACACTTTCTCCATTTAAGGTGGTGAGTTACTTTTCATTAAGTAAGTTTTGTTTGAAAAATATTACAACACTCAATTTCTTGATGTTAGGTGACTTGTTACTAATAAACTCTTCTTAAGTAGACACTATGTATGTGATAATAAATTTACCTTTAAGGGGTGTTTGTGATAAGGGGGGTAATGTGACAAATATGGATAATGTAAATAACACCTCACATCTTTAATGGGCACTTAAAAGTATATTGTAAAAGTTGGTATTTAACTTTTCAATGTGTAGAAAACTGCATGAATGAGAAAGTAAAAAATGCATCTTGCGACACATGATATGTCGAGAAAAAAATTAAGGGATTTGTTCGGCATGTGATGTGTCAACCAAAGCATAATGCCACACGACACATCATGTGTCATAGAAATGGTTATGAAATTTTCAAAGTTGCAACGGCTAAATTTTTAAAAAAATTTACCTTGGCACAACACATGATGCATTGCCCAAGTCTATGGCATCTCACATCACATGTGTTAGGAGAATTCAAAATTCTTTAATGACACAACACATCATGTGTCATGGAAGGGTGTCAATCCTATCCTGACATGTGATGTATTAGGTAGCGTAAAATTTTGTTGGTAAATAATTTTAGTTTTGGTTTACCTTTTTGGCATATTTCATGGTGTGATGGGACAGCAAAAAGAAGTATTTACTCTATTAACTTATGGGGTGGAAATGGCCTAAGAGCATTAACAACGGGGAATTTGGTGGTATAGTACCTAGATATATTTAATTTAGGTGCTTTAATAGTAGTATGGTAGTGATATTGCTTGTCGAATCTACTAGAATACGATCTTACACAAAAAGAGATGAAACAAACATTATATAGTATTTTAAGCAAGAAAAGAAAGTAGAAAGAAGTAGAAAGAGAAGGAAACAAAGAAGAGGATATAATATATAAATAGGAGAAAGAAACGCTCCAAAAGTCACACATTGTGCTTGAACGACACAATGTTTGTTGCATGGTATCAAACTTAACTCAACTTTACCGTTCTCGTATACTAAAGAAAAATATTTTACTTTATCTTCTATAACCATTGCATGCTCTCGTAGAGCAAATTTATCCTACTTACACTACCATATTATTGTGAATGTTCTAAAGAGTTTTTACATAGGCCTAGCGTGGTATTGTAGTAGCAAACTTGTTTATGATAAATTTGTCTTAGATGTTTAATTGTCATAGTCACACGTGTAGCGTGACAGTCTATGCTATCATATTTTTAATTTTTTGGTCTTGAAAAAACTGCTCATGTGCCATATGGGTGTTTAACTCTCACACGTTTTACACGGCGATCACCAATCTTGCCACGTATCAAATCTCAGAGTTCACTTCTTCCCAGCCCTCTTTATCATTGCTTCTGCCCCGTTCATACCAAATAAGAAGATTCAAGCGCGAGCAAACAGATATTGTACAAGGGAGGGGCTTGTGGGGCATTTATCCAATGACCAGCCTTTGTGTTCTTGACCATTTGACTAAAGAGATGTAACTAATCGGCCTTTAAGATCAATGACATCTAGATAGTGTAGACACCTTATTTTACGAATCACTTACATATTTGTTTGACTTAATTACTTGCAATATGCTTGAAAGATTATCAAGAATTGTTTTCAGAATTCCCAGAGTCTCTAACACTAACCCTTTACTGCTTATTGAGTTATTGCACATCAGCAGACGACAGAATGAACCACGCTGCTCATTCTCTTCCGCCACTCTCCCCCCCCCCCCCCCCAACCCCCCAAAATACCAACATGAACCTCATGACTCATTTGTCGATTGATGGGATATAGATGTGACATTTGAAAGGACCATTGGCAAGTATTGTTTGTTGTCAAATCAAGATGGTAATGAAGAACACAAAAAATGGTAATGAAGAACACAAAATTGAGATGAAGAATTCATAAAAATTTATAAAGCAAGAACGCATAGAGGGTTGAAGGTCAAAATTAGAAAATAAAAGTGGATTGGGGCACTCTTTTATGTTAAAGTGAGCATTTTAATAAAATTAGTGGGACACTTTCTTTAGGCACTTTTATTTTTAACAGAGATCGAGTATATAATGTAAGATTAAAATTTTGATAGGGCAAGTGCCCTAACAAACAGTATATTACGTCCGCCTCTGTGCTTAGCAAGGAATCAAAGAAGGAACGTAAGCAATCGAGCAAGCACGCACGCATCTCCACCCCATCTAGACTCAAAGTGAATGTATATATAATTTCTCAATCATTTTTATTGCATGTCCATATTTACATATCTTCTTCACGTTTTGGTTTCGTCGAAAAAACAAATGGCCTGCTTAAATTGGGTGGAATCCGGACTAGTCAATTCCTATTTTCAGAAGTTGGTTTCTCGGTTTCAGGTGATTTCAACGGTTTCGAAAGTTTGGGATCAAAATTGAAATTTAAAAACTCAAGAGTTAGATTGTAATTTTATGAACTATTAGTGCCAAGACACCAATTTTCCAAACCTAATAGACTATTTAATGGGAAAATACAAAATTAAGCATTTTTGGGAAAGTTTGACTTTGGGTTGATCAATATCAGCCCAAATTATTTTAGGGTGATTTTAAATGCACCCACAAAGTTATTCTTTTCACCCCAATTTAAGAGAACTTGCTTCTCACCCCACTAGTTTTGATAAAAAACATTCAACTCACCCCTCAAGTGGGGTGAGTTTAATTGATTCTCGATTTCTCTCCAATATTCCTACACAAACTAGCAATATAATTAATGTTTCAATTCAATGGAAAAAAATGAAGTTTGAACTCGATTTTAGTGTGCCCATTAATTCGTGGATCTGTTTCATTTTTTTTGGGGGAATATTTTTTTTAGTCTTACTGGATCCAATTTAAAATGAGTTTTTCTTGTTAAAAAAAGAACCATGATCTACTCAATTGACCGGCCACTGAGATTTAGTAAGTAGACGAGAAGGGAAAGTCGAGAAAATTAAAAGAAAGAAAGACGGAACAATCTCTTGAAGAAATGTTGAAAGAAAGAGAATGAAAGAAAAATAAAAGGATGAACCTAATGGGGTGAGTTTACAAATTGCAAATAGGGCATTTTAGGTTAAAATAATTAAATTTAAAATTTAAAAGTGGAGTGAAGAGATTAATTAAGTGGGTGCATTTAAAATCACCCTTATTTTAATGCTGCTCATACGCGTACTCAACTCAAAGTCAACTACATTACACCTTTATATAATCTATATTTTGTTAGGAGTTTGGGCCCGGTGTCGCCTGTATAGATGGGTGTTATTAATGTCCTAGTGGTTTAAGACTTTTGACAACATTCTAAGTTGTTTGTGACTTTCAAACAATTTCTTTTTTTTTTCTTTTTTTAAATATAAATTAGGGTACTTTAAAGTCTTTGGTCTTTCCTACTTTTGTTCATACTTGACTTGTATCAAATTCAATTAAGACTAGGCTTAAAATTTAGCGGCCGAAAAGGTGAGTTTTGTGCTAGCTACTCAGCTCAATTGACACACATACTTCTAGTACCTTACTGATAACTTCTCTAACTTGCTAGTGCAAAAGTTGATTATTTGTAATTCATATCTGTATTGCCCGTAGGTCATTCGAGCTGGGATCCCTCCGAGCTTCTTCCTGTGTCCTCTGCACTTCAAATTGCATATGAGTTCTTTCGTCTCGCCGGCGATTATCAATCGTCGAGCTAGTTTGTCAAGTTTGACCGACTGAGATTTTACCACGTTGGTGTTGGCCATACTTGTATGCTCTTTCTGACTAGGATCACGCTAGTTTTGCTTGAAAGTTGCATGTACTTTGTCAATTTTGAAAAGATAAAATGTATCCCCTCAATTTTATATTTTTCACTTTGACGAATGTAAGGTTAACAAAAATTACCCGCAATTAAATTGATAAACAAATAAAACTTCACAAGAACACAAGGGATTTTTGTAAGGTTATTCCCGTATCAATTAGTTTATGTCCATCCTCATAGTGTGTGGTTGATGATTTTATTTATTGTATGAAATGAGAGTACATGCTCTGAGTACAAGTATTATGAGAAACGGTGTATATGATTTTAGATCCCTTCTAATTACGAGGCTCGGTCATAGTTATAGGTGATAGGACCATCTTTACAATGTGAATAGTGGTCCCTAAAATGAGGGAATATGGTTAATCACGTTGAGTGTGCCCTTAGGTCTCGTTTAGTTCACGGAAGGGAAATCAATTCTCTTAACTTTCCTATGGAGGTGGGAAACTAAAGTTCTTTTCAAGTTTTATTTTTTGCATGTGTTTGGTAAAATATGGAAAGTTTTTAGGTAGGGGTATTGTTGTCCAAATTTTTTGTAATAAATGCTAGGAAATCACAAGGAAAAATCAATTCCATAGGTTTTAAGGAAGAATGACTTTATCCCTTATTTCTCCTTTTATCAGGAAAGTGTTTCCGGAATTTGTACTTACCAAATAAAGGAAATGAAAGGCTTTCCTTTCCTGAGAGCTCAAATATGTGAACCAAACAAGGCTTAAGAGTATCTCGAAGGGGTACGGCTCCTCTATAGTTTGGAAGCAAATTGCATGGGTGAAGCGAATAAATCTTGACCATTTATTTTAAATAATTGGTTTAGATTAATCCACATGATTTAACCACTTAAAAAGAAAGAAAACGATGTCGGTCTGGATTAATGTTCTCGTTAACATTGTCTATTATATTTTTGACCTTATTTACAGAATTCAAGAGTAATTTTTGTAAGAGCATCCACATTGGGCAGGGTAAATCGATAAATTTACCCTACCCATCTTCACAGCGGAGAAGGTAAACAGATAAAAATGAGGAAGGTAGGGTAGAGAATTGGTAAACTTAACATACCACTAAATTTTAGTCGTACGATCGTCTTTCATTAGTATGAAATTTTGTGCTTAAAAAATATTAGAAAATGGTCATACGAGTGTGGCTTACTCGTATGACCATTTTCTAATATATTTTTTTAACACAAAATTTCATACGAATGAAGGACGATCAAATGAGTATACTTTTACAATTTCAGCTGTGTACAAGACTAAAACTTAATTACCAATCAGTAAATTTAGCCTAATATTTACAATACCCGCTCCAGATGCGCTAATAAGTTTTTAAGTTACTCACTCCCATAGAGTCTTCATATTTGATTAATTTAATATTTTTCATCACTTTTAGTTTGAAGAGAAAAACACTTTTTACTTTGATGGGGCACATTAAATAAAATAATAAAAAGTAATATTTGAGCTCGATCAATGAAACCGCTTCACATCCGGATCAAGTTGTTTCCCCGCTCAAGATTCCTTCGAATTCGGAGAGTATCAATTTCTGTCATTTCAACAGATACAATCAGAGACTGCATTCTTTAATATTTTTACGACAAGACACCTTCGTCAAAGCGCCTTTATACATTTAATATTATGCCTTTGTACGACCAATATTATTGCAATGTTATCATTTTCAAAAGGATATAATTCAAAACCAACTTTGTGAAAAAAAGGCAACTGTATTTTCGCCATGAAAAGGAACAAAAAGGCACAGCAAATTCAAAGTTGAGAAAAAAAAATTCCATGATTAAAGTAGTGAGTACTGCAGTGAAGATGATGGATATATGTGTGGCGTTTTGCAACTCTACGCCATGGTTTCACAAATCTTGTATGATGTTATGCTTTTTTAATCTCTGGTGGGGACCACTCTCAATGGTCTTTGACAAAGTCACCATAGGAATTTTATTCTTATACGACTGTATCGTGGTGATTGCGTATTAAGTTAAAATAATCTATCTATTAATAAATCAGGTCAATCCTGATAAAGTATGACTCTTTATGTTTATGTTTTCAACTGGTGGCTCAGATTTAATTTGAGTCTTTATGTTTTAATCTGACGGCTCATATATAACATACACTTATCTTTACACTTATCTTTCCAACTGGTAGCTCAGATTTAATTTCAACATTTATGTTTTAATCCGACGACTCTTAAGTTATCTTAATTAATTAATTATTTAATTAATTTATCTCTTAATTAATATATTAGTTTGTGATAAATTGTAGATAAACTCTCTTAATTAATTAATTAATTAATTAATTTATCTCTTAATTAATATATTAGTTTGTGATAAATTGTAGATAAACTGTAACCCTACTTAAGTCTCATTTCTCCTACGTACTTTTGGATCTCTCCATCTCCATCTGCGCTTTGTTTTCATTTCTCCTTCTGTAACAGGTAGAAACCTATTTCTAATAACTTCTTTTTCCTTCTTTTTTTCTTCATTATAATGTTTACTGTTTATTGCCTTTTCTCTTAATTCTTACATTTTATTCTCCTTTTTCACTATTTAAAAATTTAGAAATGGAAAATCTCAAAATTTTTTCGTCCGGTGCTGTTACGATGCATGAGAACACTTTTAATCAGGTATGTAATCGACAATTTGATCTTTAATTTATTGTATTTTTTTTATTTAGTCTTGGTACCAAGGACAAGAAACCAAAGCTAGATTCTTTTGGTAAGAAGAGTTCCGCATATTCTAATTTTTTTTATCATTTAGTTAAAGTTTAATTTTAAAAATATATTTTTTATGACGATGACGGGGTTTAATCCTTCAAATTATTGCTTCGGTGGCTGTTTCTTATATATATATATCCGGTGGGAAATAAAAAGTTGTACTATATAAAAAGGAAAAAAAAAATAAGCCACTGTGCGTGCAAATTGGAAGATTTGATTATCCTTTTGGTTTATCTCCTGCCCTTTTTTTTAATAAAATTTGTTTACTAATAAAAAATAATAAGAGTGACAAAATAATTATATTAATCCTAATATTTCTCTTTCCTATTTATCCGTAAAATACAGTTCCTTTTATTTTGTATCCCCATTTCTCCCCATTTTCTTTTTCCTTTTTAAATTGTTTTAAAAAGATAATGAGAATGTAATACTAATTCTTCCTATATATGTATTGTATTTTTTTTATTTAGTCTTGGTACCAAGGACAAGAAACCATAGCTAGATTCTTTCAGTAAGAAGAGTTCCGCATATTCTAATTTTTTTTATCATTTAGTTAAAATTTAATTTTAAAAATATATTTTTTATGGCGATGATGAGATTTAATCCAGAAAATTATTGCTTCGGTGGTTGTTTCTTATATATATATATATATATATAAAATAATAAGAGTGATAAAATAATTATATTAATCTTAAGATTTCTCTTTCCTATTTATCCGTAAAATACAGTTCCTTTTATTTTGTATCTCCATTTCTCCCTATTTTATTTTTCCCTTTTTAAATTGTTTTAAAAAGATAATAAGGATGTAATACTAATTCTTCCTATATATGTATTGTATTTTTTTTATTTAGTCTTGGTACCAAGGACAAGAAACCATAGCTAGATTCTTTCAGTAAGAAGAGTTCCGCATATTCTAATTTTTTTTATCATTTAGTTAAAATTTAATTTTAAAAATATATTTTTTATGACGATGACGAGATTTAATCCTTCAAATTATTGCTTCGGTGGCTGTTTCTTATATATATATATATATATATCTCCGGTGGAAAATAAAAAGTTGTACTATATAAAAAGGGAAAAAAAGAAGAAGCCACTGTGCGTACAAATTGGAAGATTTGATTCTCCTTTTGGTTTATCTCCTGCCCTTTCTTTTTTTTTTTAATACAATTTGTTTACTAATAAAAAATAATAAGAGTGATAAAATAATTATATTAGTCCTAAGATTTCTCTTTCCTATTTATCCGTAAAATACAGTTCCTTTTATTTTGTATCTCCATTTCTCCCTATTTTCTTTTTCCTTTGTAAATTGTTTTAAAAAGATAATAAGGATGTAATACTAATTCTTCCTATATATGTATTGTACTTTTTTTTATTTAGTCTTGGTACCAAGGACAAGAAACCATAGCTAGATTCTTTCAGTAAGAAGAGTTCCGCATATTCTAATTTTTTTTTATCATTTAATTAAAGTTTAATTTAAAAAATATATTTTTTATGACGATGACGAGGTTTAATCCTTCAAATTATTGCTTCGGTGGCTGTTTTATATATATATATCCGGTGGGAAATAAAAAGTTGTACTATATAAAAAGGAAAAAAAAAAAGAAAAAAGCCACTGTGCGTGCAAATTGGAAGCTAAGATTTTATTTTCCTTTTGGTTTATCTCGTGCCCTTTCTTTTTTCTTTTTTTTTAATACAGTTTGTTTACTAATAAAAAATAATAAGAGTGATAAAATAATTATATTAGTCTTAAGATTTCTCTTTCCTATTTATCCGTAAAATATAGTTCCTTTTATTTTGTATCTCCATTTCTCCCTATTTTCTTTTTCCTTTTTAAATTGTTTTAAAAAGATAATAAGGATGTAATACTAATTCTTCCTATATATGTATTGTATTTTTTTTATTTAGTCTTGGTACCAAGGACAAGAAACCGTAGCTAGATTCTTTCAGTAAGAAGAGTTCCGCATATTATCTTTTTTTTATCATTTAGTTAAAGTTTAATTTTAAAAATGTATTTTTATGACGATGACGAGGTTTAATCCTTCAAATTATTGCTTCAGTGGCTATTTCTTATATATATATATATATATATATCTGGTGGGAAATAAAAAGTTGTACTATATAAAAAGGAAAAAAAAAATTAATAAGCCACTGTGCGTGCAAATTGGAATATTTGATTCCCCTTTTGGTTTATCTCTTGCGCTTTTTTTTAATACAGTTTGTTTACTAATAAAAAATAATAATAGTGATAAAATAATTATATTAGTCCTAAGATTTCTCTCTCCTATTTATCCGTAAAATACAGTTCATTTTATTTTGTATCTCCATTTCTCCTTATTTTCTTTTTTCCTTTTTAAATTGTTTTCAACCAAAATATTAATTCCTTACCAAAGAAATAAAAGGTTGTACTATATAAAAAGGACAAAAAAAAAAGAAAAAAAGAAGCCATTGTGCGTGCAAATTGGAAGATTTGATTCTCTTTTTGGTTTATCTCCTGCCCTTTTTTTTAATACAGTTTGTTTACTAATAAAAAATAGTACGAGTGATAAAATAATTATATTACTCCTAAGATTTCTCTCTCCTATCTATTTGTAAAATACAGTTCATTTTATTTTGTATGTCCATTTCTCCCTATTTTCTTTTTCCTTTTTAAATTGTTTTCAACCAAAATATTAGTCCCATACCAAAGAAATAAAAAGTTGTACTATTTAAAAAGGAAAAAAAAATTAAGCCACTATGCGAGCATATTGCAAGATTTGCTTCTCCTTTCGGTTTATCTCCTTGCTTTTTTTTTAAACACAGTTCATTTACTAATAAAAAAGAATAAGAGTGATAAATCATTATATTAGTCCCAAGGTTTCTCTCTCCTAACTATCCATAAAACACAGTTCACTTTATTCTGTATCTCCATTTTGAAATTTGTGGAAAAATAAAATATAGATCAAACATGTGAAAAAGAGTTTTCATATTCTAGCCAATCCAATATACCAGTAATATTAAATTAGCCACTTTAAAAAAGCTAAATATGCGTGGATATATGCGTGTCTATTGTTTGTATTATTAGAGAATGCATATATTTTATTTTTATTAATCTTTTTTATTTTATTTCTATAATCAATTTCTTTTGAAGTATATAGTAAATTTGTTTATAAAACTTAGCTTCTCTCCCTCAAAAATATTTGGCTGCTCTTTTCGATAGTTTAATCCCTAATTTCTTTTTCTTTTTTAAATTTCTTTTAACCACAGAGCATTACCAAGAAAGATGAAGAAACTCTTAACGGGGTATGCATCTTATATAATTAATGCAAAAATGTGGAAGTTTACATGATATATATAATTTATTTTATTTGCCAATTTTGTCTTTAGCAATGCAATGTGGAAGAAGCTCCAACTTTAGGATCGTTATCTATTTCAAATGCAGAAGATGAGCAAGAACCTAATCCAGTAAGGATTGTTATTTTTTAGCTTTATTATTATTTATCGCGAGTAATTCAAAATTAACAAACTCCTAGCTAAATCTGTTGTTGAGTGTTTAATGTTGCTAAATTTTTAATGTTCATCTTTTTTGATAACTTTTATTAAAATATATATAATACCAATGCCTTGGGGGGGGGGGGGGGGTCAAATCTCTCAACCAAAATAGTAATTCTGTATAAAAAAAATTATTTATTTTGGTTAACTGTTCAACCAATTATTTTCCTTTAACAAAAGATGAAATGTACTAAAAATGACTCTACTCTTATTAAAAGTGTGATGTCCATTTTATTTTTATTTTTTTAACTTGGGTCATCTCAAACAAAAATATATAAGTAACTCCTAAATTGTAAGGAATGCCTACATAAAAAAAATTGAAAAAGAAAGAGATTATGAGTTATATTTTTAACCACTTCAATCTACTAATTATTTATGTACAAAAGTAAATAATATTCATTGAATAATCCAAATCTAAAATTATTTATTTTATCAACCAAATATACGTGCATATTGCATGTGTGCCTATTGTTTTTGTTATTACACAATGCGTATAATTTATTTTCATTAATCTTTTTTACTTTATTTCTATAATAAACTTTTTTTAGTATATAAATTGTAAATTTGGCTGCTCTTTTTAATAATTTGATCTCTAATTTCTTTTTCTTTTTTAAATTTCTTTCGATCATAGAGGACTTCCAAGAGAGATGAAGAAACTCTTAACGAGGTATGCATTTTATATAATTAATGCAAAAATGTAGAAGTTTACATGACATATATAATTCATTTCACTTGCCAATTTTGTTTATAGCAATGCAATGTGGAAGAAGCTTAAACTTTAGGATCTCTACCTATTTCAAATGCGGAAGATGAGCAAGAACGTAATCCAGTAAGGATTGTCATTGTTCCGTGTTATAATTATTTATCACAAATAATTCAAAATTAACAAAATCCCAACTAATTGTGCAGTTGAGTATTTAATATTGCTTAATTTTTAGTGTTCCTCTTTTTTGATAACTTTTATACGTAATAAAATATATAATAGCAATGCATTGGGGGGGAAGTTCAAAGCTCTCGATCACTGCCTACTTCCAACGTGAGAGATAAAGATACTCTTAACGAGGTATGCATCTCCTCATATATAAGTTTTTTATTAGTGTTTTTTTTCAAGTTGATAACTTTAATATATAAATATATAATAGCAATGCATTGGGGTGGAAAGCTTTCAGTCACAACCTACATCTAAAGAGATTTTTAATGAGGTGAGCATCTTTTAGTATTATTTAATATGAAAAGCTATAAGAAGTATGTTTACATGATATAGTTATTTCTTTTTATAGCGATCCAATGTGAAAGAAGTTCTTACTTTTGAAACGCTATCTACATCAAATGTCGAAAATAAACAAAATTCTATTAAGGTAAGAATTATCATATTGTTTGAGTTTAATTGAAGTATATCCATCCTTAAAATTTACATATATATTAAAGTTTATATATTTTAGTTGACATTATAACAATGTATTAAATTAACAATATGGCTTATCTCTTTTATAGTTAAAGCAGTTAAGTCGAGAAGGAATCCAACCATCCCAAATATAAAGTGCTAAAAATGTGGCCAAAAGGAAAAGGCATACTTTCAAACAGGTACACACATTCATTAGTTACTGTCAAACTTTGTGTAATTTAATATATTTATAAAATTCTTTTGTTTCATTGATAGTATACTGGTATGTTAAAAATTAAGAACCAAACAGCAGTAAAAATATAATAGTAGTATTTATGATTATCAATTTTGTAAGGTTTCACTTAAAATGTAGTTTTTTAGATCAACTATCATAAGGACAGAAACAAAAAAACAAAATATTAGTTCCATCGTTCACAAATAAAAGGAGATATTAATTAAATAATACTTTATCTCTTATACATTTTTAAGATTTAAAAATCATTACCTTTTATTATATACAATAGGTCTTTCCAAAGACATTGTATCAACCATTTAAAAAGTATTTTAAATTTATTAATAAATTGAAAGGCTAAAGTGAAATAAATTAAAAAAAGTCATTAGCATGAAGAACAATATGTCGTAACTTATATCAAAAGCATTATTTATTATTATAAAAATATTTTATATCTCAGTTAAACAATACTTTATCTCTTATATATATTTCAAGACTTAAAAATCATTGCTTTTATTATATAAATAGGCCATAGTAAAGAACATTACCAACCATTTAAAAAGTATCTTCAATTTCAGCCACACAATTACCTATTCTTTATATTTTTAAAATTAAAAAAATGTAGCATCTAATTATAAATCTATTAATACATTCAAAGGCTAAAGTGAAATAAATCTATTATAAATTTATTCTTTGGGTAGACAACGTAAGATTTGAAAATTTACTTATTAAGGCATGCTTTTCGCATATGTTATTGGACTATTTGGCTATAATGTTTTATTGGATTTTAGATCATTGTTTATTTATTTCTTTCAAATATATGCTCAATAATACATAAACTTTACCCAAACCTAAATATGTAGACAACAAGTGCTGATAAAGAAAATGTTGTATCAAATCGTGCAATGGCGCAACGCATACGACGTGAGAGAGAAAGATCTATAGGACTTATTTGTGCCAAACCGCAACAAGTTCTTTCTTCAACTCCTTCTCGGGGGCTAAATAGTCCATTGACTCCTCTATTATCCAATATAACTCAACCGAATGCTCGAGCAAATAATTCCACTGTGGCATGTGTGGCACCAGTGACATCGCAATTATGCCAACCTCCACCATCAGAAATTTCTGCGAGTCCAATTGCGACACGACATAATATGTAAACATACGATCTCTTTTATAATTAGTAAATTAGTGACTAAATATCATTCTATAACCACCTAATCAATTTATATTTAATTTTTAGGCAAAATGTATGTGTATCAGCACAACGTCTGAGGCGTGAGAGGGAAAGATCTATAGGTCTCATTCGTGCATTGCCACGACACTTTCCTTCTTTATCTCCTTCTCAAAGGACACTTGGCCAAAAACGAAGGGTAGTATCTCAAAAGGAACCAATAGTATCTGATTTAAAGCCTATGACAGAACCATCTGTGCAATAGTCATGTTCAGAGATACTAAATCATTATGAATGTCCTCAACTTAATCATGTTCCAAGTCCATCGCATGATCAGACTATGATGTCAAATAATAACACCCAACAAACTGGCGAAAGAGGTGTGTTATCTATGGACTATGAAAAAATATTGACACCGCAATTACAACGACCTTCATCATCAGTTGTTTCGGGAAGCCAATCTACTACAGATTATACCATGTAAATTTACTACCTCTTTACTATTTGTAATTAACAAATAGTAATTAAACAATATATAACATTTAATGTTAATTATTTGTAGGCCAAATGTTCCACAGCAAGAGTGTCTCCCTCCCGAACACGATATTATATTACATTGTCTTCCTACAGTTGCATCCAGTTCAGATCCTCCTGGTGATTATGAGTTTCAAAGTGAAACAAATGCTTTAAGAAGTGAATCTCACCAAAATTCATACCAAGGAAATCCACTGGAATGTGATGATGAAGAAGATGATACTGAGTATCAATCACAACCTCAAATGTTTGGAGGTGATACTCAAGTAAACCCACACGAAGGAAGGCATTTTTAAAAAAATATGGATGTCATTTGTCCTCATTGATCGGTGTTACATTGGAAGGCTGAAAGACTATCGAGATCATCTAAATTAAGGCCTCGATTTGGAACGTGTTGCTTGCAAGGAAAAATAAGGCTACCTTTACTTTCCACACCCCCAGATACGCTATTGGATCTATTTAACGGAGTTAATGGGAGATCAATATCATTTCGAAAGCATATTCGAGAGTATAATGCAGCTCATGCATTTACCAGTCTCGGTTGTACAATGGATCAACGAGTGCTAATGGTCGAGGTCCACAATTATTTAGTATTCATGGAGAATTGCGTCATCGCACAGGATCTCTTGTACCTAAACTTGAGGAAGAACCAACTTATTCTCAATTGTACATTTATGATCCTGATTCTGCATTGGGTTTTCGTAGTCGTCGAAATTCACACTTAAGGGAAGATGTAATATAAATTATTCAAGATACTTTGTTGCAGTATAATGCATTTTCAGTGAAATATCGTCAAGCTTATGAGTTATTGTGTGAAGCAAATATTGGTGACCAGAACATACATGCTTATCTTTATTATAGTGCAAATACAGATCGTCGGCGTTATAATTTGCCATCAGCAGATGAGATTACAGTAATATTACCAGGCGATGGAACTGAGGTATCGAGAATGAGGGATATTATTTTACACTTAAGAGGAAATCAAGGGTTGATGCGAATTAGTGAATGTCACCCAGCATATTTGCCTTTGCATTATGTTTTATTGTTTCCTGGTGGTGAGCTAGGATGGGAACCCGAACTAAAGCAATGGGATGTTTTGAATGATAAGCCAGCAGATACTCGAATTACTCAAATGGAATTTTATAGTTACCGTTTATTTCAATGCCCAACAGAGTATTCAACAATTTTAAGAGCAGGAAAACTCTTCCAGGAATTCATAGTAGATGCTTGGGCTGCGACAGAGCAAAATCGCTTAACATACTACAGGCTTAATCAAGACAAATTTCGTACTGAACTTTACCAAGATCTTACAGATGTTTCAATTGATGGGGTTGGCTCAAATCAAGTTGGGAAACAATTTATTCTACCATCTTCTTTCCCCGGTAGTCCTAGACATATGTTTGAGATTTTTCAAGACTCAATGGCAATCACATGCCACAATAAACACCCTAATGTTTTCCTCACCATGACAGCAAATCCTAACTGGCCAGAAATTTTATCTGCTCTTTTACCTAATCAGAAGCTCACAGATCGTCTAGATTTAATTGCACGTGTTTTTGAGTTAAAAAAGAGGCGCTTATTAAATGTGATAAAAAAGAAGAAGGTGTTTGGTGAAAAGTGTGCACATGTTTTCACTATTGAATTTCAAAAACGTGGTTTACCTCACATGCACCTACTTATATTTCTTCAGCACTTAGACAAAATACAGACCACAGCACAAGTAGATAGGTATGTATGTGCAGAATTTCCAGATCCACATGATGACCCATTATTATTTCAAACAATCATAAGTTGTATGGTTCATGGACCATGTGGTGCTCGAAATCCAAAAGCCCCGTGTATGGAAAAGGGTAGCTGCACAAAGAGATACCCCAAAGCCTTTTCAGAAACAACAACAATGGATTGAAATGGTTATCCAATATATCGTCGTCAAAATGATGGTCGAGTTTATACTTTAAAGAATGGTCAACAAGTTGATAATAGGGACGTTGTACCATATAATGCCTATCTCTCGAAGATGTTCAATTGTCATATCAATGTTGAAGTTTGTGCTGGGCTTAGATGCGTGAAATATATTCACAAGTACATATACAAAGGAAATGATCGTACAACAATTGTCTTAGGTAGTCAAGATGAGATCTAACAATATCTCGACTCTAGATATATTGGACCTCCAGAAGCTACTTGGCGAATTTTCGGTCATCTTTTACATGAGGAATATCCTTCTGTTATACGATTGGTACTTCATTTACCAGGAATGCATCAAGTTGTATTTAATCCTGCAGAACCCATGAATCAGATCATTTTTAGGGCAGAGCATCAAGTAACAATGTTGACTGCTTTTTTTGCATGTTGTGCTTCAAATGAAACTGCACGTCAATATACATATCAAGAGTTTCCACAATATTTTGTGGGGAATAAACCAATGAAGAAATGGACCCCAAGGCAAAAGCAATTCGCTATTGGTAGAATGTACTTTGTTAGCCCTAACTCAGGCGAGATATTTTATCTTCGGTTGTTGTTAACTGTTGTAAGAGGGCCAACTTCATTTGAAAACTTGAAAACAGTAAATAATGTTTTACATGATACATTCAAGGCAGCATGTGTTGCAAGGGGTCTTTTAGAAGATGATGATGAATGGATACAGTGCCTTCGGGAGGCAGCTATTATGAGGACCGGGAATCAACTGAGAAGATTATTTAGCACTATTCTCACGCAATGCTCTCCACTAAATCCTTATTCTCTATGGAATCAATTCTCAACAAGCATATGTGATGATCTGCCACACAAGATTCGTACAGTGTTTGGTATTCCTAATCCAACAGAATATCAGATTGAAGATTATGGGTTATATCTTCTAAATCAATTGCTCGAAGAGTCTGGTAAAAGTTTAAAAGATTTTCCTCCTTTTCCACAGCCAAGAGGAACTTGGAGTGTAACAGTTGAAAATAGATTGATATGGGAACACCAACAACTTCAATATGAGGCACAGCAACAAAATCCTCAAGATAATGTTAATCGACTCAATGAAGAGCAACATTTTGCGCATATGTCAATCACTAATTCTGTATTTGAAAATAAAGGAACTACTTTCTTTTTAAATGGAGGTGCTGGAACCTGGAAGACATTTTTATACAACACAGTTGCAGCAAAATGTCGTAGCCTTGAGCATATAGTGGTTACTGTTGCTTCCTCTGGTATTGCTTCATTATTATTAGTAGGAGGTCGAACTGCACATTCCACATTTACCATTCCATTAGATATTTTGGAGAACTCAATATGCGGGTTTAAAAAGCAGTCTCTCCAAGCTGAGTTATTCAGACAAACGAAGCTAATTATCTGGGATGAAGTACCCATGCAACACCGCTATTGTGTTGAAGCTGTTGATCGCACACTCCAAGATATTTGTGATGATAAAAGACCTTTTGGAGGTATTACTGTAGTTCTTGGTGGAGATTTTCGTCAAATTTTGCCTGTTATACCAAAAGGGTTACGCGAGCAAATTGTTGGTGCATCATTAAGACGCTCTGCACTTTGGAGAAATATTAAAGTGTTGACCCTGTCTCAAAACATGAGACTAAATGACTTAGAACCAGGAAATGCTGAGTTCGCGCAATTCTTACTAAAGGTAATTTGCATTGTTACATTTATGTTCAATAAATAATAATATGTACTTAATTTTATCTCTAATTTCTTAGGTTGGAACCAATCCACAAGAAACCATACAACTTCCTTCTACAATTTACAAATGCAACAACATGAAGGACTTAATATCCAAAGTTTATCCTAACTTGGATGTGGCCAGTACAATATCTCCCAATTATCTCACAGAGCGCACTATTCTTTCTACACGAAATGATGATGTCAGTGCTATCAATTCTGCAGCTTTGAATATATTCCCAGGAGAAACAATTGTCTATTTGGCTGCAGATAAAATGTCAGAAGATGAAGAAATTGATTGTTCTATTACAAATAGGTACCCGAATGAGTACTTGAACTCATTAGATCCTCCTGGGCTACCACCATTTAAATTGGAAATTAAAGTAGGTTCTCCGATCATGTTGTTGAGAAACCTCGCTCCAAAGGATGGACAGTGTAATGGAACAAGAATGATGGTTGTTCGGTGTGCATCGCGTATAATTAAAGCACAAATATTAACGGGCGATAAAGCAGGAAATTTAATTTTTATCCTGAGAATATCTTTGACACCATCATCATCAGAGTTGCCTTTCCATATGACAAGACGTCAATTTCCAATACGTTTAGCATATGCGATGACAATGAATAAATCTCAAGGCCAATCAGTCAAGTTTGTGGGAATTGATTTGCGTACACCAGTATTTAGTCATGGACAATTATATGTCGCACTTTCCAGATGCACAGCTTCCAGTAGAATAACTATTCTTCTACCAAAAGATGGCTCCAACTCAACCACAAATATTGTTTATCCAGAAGTTCTGTTATAGTGTGTACATTTTCTCTTTTCTTGAGACATATAACCTATCGCCTTAAAGGTAAACTTTGAAGGACAATCCTTTTTTGATGAATTATGTTTGCATTTCGAATAATATATAACTGCCTTTATAATATGGACTGATAAACAATACCGAAAGTCCAAGAATCAATTGGTTATCACTTCTCACACATGCTTGAAAAAATAATCTAATATTAATTTTAAATATCAAAAATCTTATATATATATATATATATATATTTTAATGTAATTTATTTACTAGACTTTTGTTTGTACTTTTATGTTATTGTTTTCATTGTTATAAATGTGCCATGTATTAAATTTTGCTATATATGTCAATAAATAAATGAGACGTGGATTAATTTTAATTTTAATTTTTGGGAGTTTTTGAAATGTTGAACCAATAATAGTAACAATACTCTTCTTCTTTTCTTTTTTTTCCATACTTCTTATCTCATGTCCCAATAAAGCGACCTTTAATTTTTCCAGGCCGTGGTCTTCAAATAGAAGTTTGTAAGTTGGTGGATGAATTTTAAAATTATAAGTTATTGGAAGATGGATCGATAGTTGAAAAACATGGGCTTGCAATAATGGATTTGGCGGCATTAATTCAACATTGTGGCATAAAATTATCTGAAGAAGACATTATTACTAAAGTTGCTGCCACCTTGCCAGCCAAATGGGATAACGCAAAGAAATATATTTTTGAACATAAGAAACCAACTTACTCTATGGGATTTATCCAGCTTCTAGAGGAAGCAGAACGCGATATCCACCCATTATGAATACAATTTGAGCAAGAAAAGATGATTCCCGGATCATTTGTTAAGGACCACATTTTTAATAAAGAAAAACTATTTGAAGAGCTTAAGGAAAATGGATTTCATCCACATCTCTCAATTCTGATATATGCTGTAGTGAATACATTTCCCTCAACATGGCCAATTAAAATAATTCAGAAACAATTAAAGACAAATTCTATGGATTTAAGTGTATTAGGGGAATGGCTCGAGCAAATAGAGCTTGACTTGATAGGTGCGATGGCGTTAGACGACTTCTGTGCTAATCATATGAATTGTGAGAACATGAAGCAATAAATGAATATTACTTATGTAAGTTTTATCTCTCTCTCTCTCTCTCTCTCTCTCTCTCTTCCTTAGTACTTTTACATCTCTCTTATGATTAAATAAATACAAAATTTATTTATGAATCTTAAAATAACTGATAATATTTTTATATTTATTCCATGTTGCAGAAATCTTTGTGCAAGTGCGTGGAGACGGCAAGTTCTAAAAAATGAAGCAAAACTCTATTTTTATTTAATGTTTAGTTTAATTTATGATAATTATTATTAACTTTATTATATTACTTTTGAATGACCTAGGCATATTTTATTTAGTTAGAAATACTTGATAATGATATTTATTTTAATATTTGATGTTTAATGGATGAGCAAATAAATTTTATATTTAGTTTATATTTAAATTTGAAAGTATAAATTCGTGCCGTAGGCACGAGCATTCACTAGTTATAGTATAAAATAAGAATACAATTTGATAGTTACGATTCTACAAAAAAATTCAGGTGCTGATCAGTTTGAACGAATCGGTCCTTTTTATAACAGTTTTAAGTCATAAAAAACACTTCTCAAATATTTCATGATACGAAATTGTCGTAAAATGACCAGTCCGTAAGGATTAGTTCGTACAAAAAACGAACCCTATGAATTTGTATCATAATTTCATTTTTTTTATTTTTTAATTTGTGGTCTTCTAATTTATTAAAAATAAATTTTATATAATGTAAGCAACTTTGACCCTCAATCACTATGTAAAATATTCATTTTTAATCTAAAAAAAAATTAATTTTACCTAAATCATACACACATTATGTGTATACAAAACTTCAATAATGCATATAATACCAAAAATAAAAGGTTGTGGTGCCCTTAGAATATTTGATAAGCATTAGAATTATTCTTGCAAATTGTAATTACAATGTCGTGCGTTCATGTTTGATGTTAACAAAGACAAGGTGCAGGAGTTGACATTTAAAAGTACTTTCTCAAATCTCAATCATAATTTTTTTCCCCTCAAAATGCTTCGGATTAAAAGTCTGATGTATTATATGTATTAAATTTTTATTAAAAATAAAATTGTATTCCTAACCCTTGACTTAAATAATTAAAAAGGATATCGCTATTGGCACAACATACGAGTATTTTAGCACTCCAAAAAGTATTTTCAATATATAAAAAAGTCTTAAAAGATATATATATATATATATATAGGGTCCGGTTCACCTACAGACCACTATTCACGGACCGTAGGTACGGACCGGCCCGTTTGGCACGCTTCCCGATGGAATTTTTTGATGAAATTTTGTGGGGATGTTCTTCATCGTGTGTAGAACATCTCCACCAAATTTCATCAAAAAATTCAACCGGGAAGTAGGTTAACTACATGATTGAAAAATATTGGATTTTATATATCTATTTCTGGACCAGTTTTTTTCAATCATGTGGTTAACCTACTTCCCGGTTGAATTTTTTGATGAAATTTGGTGGAGATGTTCTACACACGATGAATAACATCCCCACAAAATTTCACCAAAAAATTCCATCGGGAAGCGTTCCAAACGGGCCGGTCCGTACCTACGGTCCGTGAATAGTGGTCCGTAGGTGAACCGGACCGTATATATATATATATAAAGTGTCATTAAAAATAATTTTAGAGTATTACAATACTTATGCAAAGTGCTAATATCAATTAATATTAAAAATAAGACCGAATACCTAACAATTAAGTGAGTTAACCATTGACTTAATTTGAATATATATATTCAGTTATGTTTTAGAAAGAGTTTTCCTCTTTTAATTAAAGAAAAAATTTTTATTTGAAGGGGTAAATGGTTGAATTTTTTAATAAAATTTGGCGGAGTTAACCTGCTCATCATGCATATCATTTTCACCAAAATTTATCATAAAATTCAATCATTTACCCTTTCAAAAACGGGAGTCCATTCTTTAGTTAAAAGAATGAAGGGGCAATTAAAAAGAAGGGCTTATTAGAGAAAGATTTTCACACTAAAGACAAGGAATAATTTTTTTTTAAATAAAGGGCCTATTTTTTATTTTATTGATAATATGACATGTGTCTTTTTTTTTCATTATAAAATGACATCCCAACCCTTAAAATAAACTAAAAAATACCAATATGCATTAAAATATGGACTGCAATATGAACTTTGCAGTCTATATTTCACTGCAATATGAACTTTGCAGTCCATATTTCACTGCAATGTGAACTTTGCAGTCCATATTTCACTGCAATGTGAACTTTGCAGTCGATATTTTTAGTGCAAAGTTCATATTGCAGTCCATATTTTACTGCAATGTGAACTTTGCAGTCCATATTTTTAGTGCAAAGTTCATATTGCAGTCCATATTTCACTGCAATATGAACTTTGCAGTTCATATTTTGCTGCAATATGAACTTTGCAGTCTATATTTTTTGTGTAAAATTCATAAAAAGGGGTAATTTAGGTAATACATAGCATATTTTTATTAATTAAATGATATTTAAATTTATTCAAATACATTCATTTAAAATATAAAACAAAATAGGCCTCTTACACTATTACCAATTAAAAATAGGCCCTTCATTCAAAAAAATATTATTCATTGGATTTTTGGTAAAAATCAATGTATAATAAGCCCTTCTACCTAATTTCTAGAAGAATGAAACCCTTTTTAGAGTGTAGTTATTATATTTGTTTTTTGGAACATTTTTTATGCATTAAAGACACTTCTACTCCTTTTAAATTTGGAACATTTATCTCTCCTCTAGCTCCTTTTAAATTTGGATTTTCAAATTGAAAAACGAATATATCTCTTCTACTCCTTAATTTCCTTATCAAGTCTAATCTCATATCCTAATTGAGTAATGATATTAGCACATCATAAAAGTACTCTTATCACTCCAAAATTGTCTTTAGTTACTAAAAAGTGTCCCAAAAGATCTATATAAAGTGTCACTAAAGATTATTTTAAAGTGTTAGAATACTTTTGTAGAGTGTTGATATCATTACCCTATCCATAATTTGTCCGTTTTCTCGTAAAATGTACTGGCGACTCTAAACGAACCCTCTTGCATTTAAAATAAGATAGAGGGACACACGATATGAATTATTAACACATAAAAGTAAATGAAATGATGGAATTCATTCCAATATTTCATACCCTCAAACTTCCAATATTGCATTTGCGAATTCTCACAATATTTTATTGTAAAGATATAATTAACATGGCTGCCCAAGGCTTGCTTGGTGATGTATAATATTTTAGTTTGATAGTTTAGAGTTGCATGACTCATGTATAATTATTTGGTTTTCAGTTTGTACGTATATTTATGCATGGATTTTCATTTGACATTTTTTAGAAGTCAACCATGTGTAAACTTAAGGAGTTTAATTACGCAAGTATTGGACGAGCGAAAATGCATGACTATATAATATATATACATATGTACACATATGTATGAAGTTAATTTTATGTGAGTATTCTGAATTAAGTATATGGATTATTTGTTTGGATATTCATGTTTATTATTCTATAAATATTCCTATCTTAACTAGTCTAAGATAACTTAATAGCGCTCTTGGGTCATAATTGTATAGTTAATTAGGCTAATTAAGGCAGGGGCATTGCAAGTACATAATGTTTCAAAAAGTTCAAAATCCATATGTTTTTCTTCTCTCTTTTATGTGAGGGGGCCACTATTGCCGACCACTGGTATTTAAGAATTTAAAATCTCATGATTTTTAATTTAGGTTATAAGTATTTTTTAAACTCATTAAAACATAGTAATATAAGTCAAGTTTAAGTGAAATTTTTTATCTATTTATGTGTTTTAATTGGAGAGATAAATTATTGTTGACCAATAATAAAGAAATATAATTAAAAATAGATTACTCAAATTCAAACTAAGTAATTTAACACAAAATTTTTAAAATCACACCAAGTTATTGAAATTTTGAAATCCTCTTAAAAGAATCAAGATTTAGGAAATTTATCATTTTTAAGAAAATAACATATTAAATTCATAATTCATGAGATTCTGTCCCATGCATAAAATCATGCAAAAACAACGCATGCCCTAATTGCTAGAGTATCTCTAGCAGTAATACATATTTTTGTTTTGTGTAAAATTTACACAATTTGGAAAACTTTTGGTCTCCAACATTCTTTTAAGTTACTTTTGACATGTAAGATTTATACAAAATGGATTTGTAAGATACACACACAATTTATACTGCCACGTAAGCTTTCTATCTATATATCTATATTTTAAACACCATCTTTGACCAATTTTTTTTTTTTAAAAAGTAAAAGAATCTAATAGCTAAGAATACACATGTTATGTATGTCTTGCTTGTACACCATTGGATGAATTTTACACACACATCAATATATTAAATCAAAGATAAAACACCCACACCAATAATATAGACATAATAAACTCTTGCATACTAATAATTTTGTTTGTAATTTAAATGTCACAACTTTAAATAAAAAATTCAAATTTTAATAAAATTTATATATTTAAAATCTACTAATCAATATCAATTAAACAATATCCATAGTATATAACTATATAATTATGTAAAAAAGATCAAGAAAAATTATTGAATAATATTTAATGACG
Source organism: Lonicera japonica (assembly GCA_021464415.1). Classification (NCBI taxonomy): domain Eukaryota; kingdom Viridiplantae; phylum Streptophyta; class Magnoliopsida; order Dipsacales; family Caprifoliaceae; genus Lonicera; species Lonicera japonica. The sequence goes on along the minus strand of JAKCWG010000519.1, from coordinate 9,899 downwards.
TACTTTATGTATTTATACATTATTGGTCATCTCAGTCAATATGTTCACTATACATTAGTCCAATTTTTTGGACTATTTAATTTTTAAATCATAATGATCAACACAATTAGATTATTTTCACATCTAGCGTTACGTTTAATTTGTAAAAAACGTATTTTGTTAAGATTGGAATAATATTAAAAAGTATGATTAAAATTAAAAAAATGAGGTTTAATCAGATTTATTTTTAATTTTTCTAGCATGAAGATTGAACATATGTTCCAGTTATTCAATATAAACTTATTGAAATTTGCCGATTTAGATTAGTCATACATTATTCTTTTTTTATCATATTACCATATTTTATTTATTTGACCATGTCGGTGGAATGGGTATACCCTAATATATATCTCCAATTTTTTATTTTTTTTTTATAAAACTTTAAAATATATTAATTTTTGATACAAAATATAATTCTAATAATAATTATATATTTAGAAACTACTTATCAAGACCTACAAAACAAAATCCATTGTGATTGTAAAATTATGTATATATATATCCAATTTTTTTATATAAAACTTTAAAATATATTAATTTTTGATACAAAATATAATTCTAATAATAATTATATATTTAGAAACTACTTATCAAGACCTACAACACAAAATCCATTGTGATTGTAAAATTATTTATATAACAATTCAAGAAAAATATATAAAAAATAGATAAAATGAGATCTCACATTTGTTGATATCTTACTGGTATGTTTAAATTTTACAAAGGTGTTGTTGGATTACGTTTTTTTCGGACTTTAATTTTCGTATACAAATTAATTGACACATAGGATTTACAAATCAAATGTTACATGACAAATGGAGATACTCTTAACCTCCGTTTAGTGCATCGGATAAAAATATAGATAGGATATAAAACACTTGATGTTTTGTGGGATAAGCCATCAAGTCTAAATATTTTATCCAAAATTTTATCTTATTCAGAATTGCGACAAACATGTGATAGAAATATCCTATCCCGCCTCCTAATCTAACATGCAAACATAATTTTATATAGTATTACTATATACAATTAACAATTGTTTTTCTTGATAATAAAATTTGTATGTGGTTATTTGATGCATAAATCTTATTATTTAATTTCCACATTCGTATACTTAATATTAATATGTGCCTTTAAATTACACACTAACAACATAACGTTTTCTTTTGAAAAAATATTATACTACTCTGAAAGGTATTGATAATAATTAGAATTAGTAAATTTTTTCAAACTACATGCTATTTTGTTACTGACATTTCCCAAAGCCGACGGCTAGATTTAAATGAATTGTTTCAGGGATTGGAATTAAAATTGAGGGTGGTTGGTAAAGTGAAAATAAAAATGATTTTTTTATGGGATATGTAAAAAGTAATTACTATTCTTTTTTCAAATTAAGAATTCTCAAATAAAGAATTAAGTTTGATTCTTACATTTTCTTATTGATATATATTTTATTAAATATAATCAATGGTTTAAAACAAAAATTCATTATTATGACAAGATATAATCAATCGATCGATTACATCTAAGAAAAAAAAAATCTTGTGGTGGTAGTCATAAGTTCACTTTTATTGTGATTAAAGTGTCCACTTTTTAATACAGTTCTGAAATAAGGGAATATATATGTGTGTGTATAAGTTCTCGCTTTGTATCAAACTAAAATTCGATTTAATTATTCTTTTAAAAAATAGTAGACTCATATGACCTGACAAAGTATCTACTATTATATAAAGTTGAAAGGCATTTGCCTTAACTAACCATTATTTAACAATTTTCTTTTAATGTATTAATGTAAGTGAAGAGATACTTTTAGAGCATATCACCACTTCCTTATTTTTTTCCTTGGTTTGTCATGAGGCATCCCACCCACAACTCTTGTATTAGGATGTCACTAATTCTTGAAAACCGGCTATTCCGGACCACAAATGCTTCTAGCATGATTCGAACTCTTGGGCCTCGTTTGATTCGGGTATTACAAAGTGGGATGAGATTATTAATACCACTTTTTTTATAATACCTTGTTTGATTCGCACAAATATGCTGGGATTACTAATACCGGTACTAACTTAATACCACTCTTTGTGCTATAATTTAATACCAGGGGGAGGTGGTATTGTTTATCCAGGATTAATAAAAATGAACCATATATTTTCAAAAATGCCATTACTACTACTATATTATTATTATTTAAAAAAAAATTAAATTTTTTTTCAAATTTTTTTTTTAAACTTTCTTTTTTAAAAAAAAAAATTAATTTTTTTTTTACAAATTTTTTTTAAATTTTTTTTTTTTAACAAATTTTTTTTTAAAATTTTTTTTTTTTAAAAAAATTGTTAGTCCAAAATATAATTCCGTATACAAGTTACAGAACCAAACATGGTATTAATATTAGCATGAGATATCCCAGTATTAATACTACATTAATCAAACAGGGTATTGGTATTAAATTAATACCATGATTAATAGTCCAGTACTATTAATACTGGTATTATTAATCCCACTGATCCTAATACCTGAATCAAACGAGACCTTGTAGTACAAGAACGGCACTAACTTGGAGCGCAAATTACCATATGTACCATCACATTTTTATTATTATTGTAACATACCTTATTTAAATTATATACAACTGAATCGCACAATCAGCGGGCATGTAAAAAATCTAAATTTATAAAAAGATGGAACATTTTATATTATTGAATTACCGTCTGGGATCTGGGTATATATATTTGTCGAATTGTCGGCCACACTGACTGTTTAAACATTTTTTTTTTAAATCTCTAATTACAACTACTCTTTTGTCTCACTACGTAACAGAGCCCTCCTCCTAGTTTTAAATCTGTTGTCTCTTTTCTTTTCAAATTGGAATTTTAGATCTTGTATAAATTATTGAAAGAACAATACCAATATGAATTATTTTAAGTTACCCTCCACGCTCTTTTTATCCTTTTTTAGAAAATTTGAAATACTCCCCCACTCTTACAAAATTTGAAATAGACGCATGCAGGTAGTAAAAGCCGCCCACTCAATTTTAGAGACCCGTTTGATAATAATATAGAAGAATTTTTTTTTTTGATTTTTGTAAGAAGTTAGAAAATAAGTTGAGACATGTATTGATGAGATGTCTTTTTATTTGTGACTTTTCCATGGAGAATTTTTTTTTTTTGATGATTGAGTAAGAAAAATTTTCACAAAAAATTATGAAGGATGAAGGACATCTACTAATAAAATAAAAGTATCTTATCACATTTCTCAATTTATTTTACAACTTTTTACTAAATCTAATATTTTTTTTTCTTTTTCATGTTATTATCAAATAAAAACTAAAAATGATAGGTTTAAATCTCATTAGCCGTGCATGTAATGTTATCTCTCCTCCAAGTTTTAATAGTTGAGGTTTGTGAGTTGAAGGATTTAAAACTCACATGCCAAAGGGCGTTGAGAAATCGGGCAACTCACAGCCAATGGGGCAGGCCACCAATGCTGCCACTTTTGGGCCTCCTAAATTTTGTGCTTTTTATAGGCCCAAATTTAAGTGTTCATTTTGTCAAATACAAGTATAAAATATTTGAATTGAGAAACCTCCCTTCACTTCAAACTTTTTGTAAAAATAAAATAAAATAAATAAATAAAGGTCCACTTATTTATTTTTAAACGCTTAAATCAACACAAAAAGGGCTCATTTTAATATTAAAACCCAATATCTTTTAGGTTCCAGCTGTTAACCGTGCTTTATTCTCAATTTTAAAATAAAAAATTCTATTGGCTTATCAAGCGACAATAAAATAAAATAAAATTTGAGCAAAATTCGAACCATCAGCCATATGCCAAGAAAACAATGACGGATATAGATTTCAACCGTTAGCTTTAATCACACAATTTTTTTTTTAAAGAAAAAGAAGCACTAGTTAAGAATCAGAATCTTTTTGAAGGGAAGGCAACAAGAAATCAGGAGCCTCCTCCATCCAACACTCGAAATCTAGTACAAACTTGGCTTGTCTAGCAAGAGAGTAGACGATTCTATTGCTGTCTCGAGTGACAAGACTTTTGTTTTTTTAGTAGTGAAAAAATCTCGGAATTAAGTGGCGAATTGGGTCGCTAATTTTTGCCGTTAGTCTGGTGATTGGAGCCTCAGTTGTTTGCCCCCTCGTCCGAGGGGTCTTATTTCACATGATTTAGTTTTGGATTTGTAATTTTGTTCCTCTTTTCCCGCTGTTACAGGATGCCTTTTTGTAGAAAAAATAAAATAAAAATTATTTCAATCACTAGTGTTTCGGGTCCTAGATGTGAAAATAATATGTTAATCAAATTTATTTCAAATATTTGGTAAAAAATATTTAATTTTATATTTTGCTCATTAAAAGGGCTCTATTTTAAAATGTTTGCATTGGGTCTTCAAAATTTTTGGGTCGACCCTGAACTTTTTTAGTAGCAAGATTGAAGTCTTGTTTCAAGTACGTTATTAAAAAAAATTTATATGGACAAAATAAAATATCAGAAATGTGGTGGAGTCTTAAAAACAATTAAAATTTATCTTGGTTTTGTATAATAGTATAGAAAAGATTTTTCATTCAATCATAAAATACTTTTATGTTGATACCTACATGGCTATATATAGCAACAGACTCTTTTATAAATCTTCTCAAATAGTCAAAGTAAAAAATAATTGACTGCATAAAAAAATTCACGGAAGCTGCCAATCTGGCATGGACCAAAACTTGATTCCTTTTCAATGTACATAGAGTAATCTGAGCACTCTCTCTTGGGAGATCTTCGCGAAATTACTTAATTGTATCTTGAGAGATTAGTTTCTGTTATTGAGTGAGAGATATCTTAGTGAGAACTAAAATAAATTATCATACTCTCTAACCTCAAACAAATCACCTATCCTCGAAAATATTAAACCAAGCATTCAACAATAATTTTACTATAAATTACACACCACAAAATCGAAGTCATTCAACAATAATTAGATTGTAAATTACGCATCGTGAAATCAAATCTTGCAAATTAATATATAAGATAAAAAGGTAATTTCATCAATTGTCAATTGGTTTTAATTTGGGTGCGTTGAATTTGAATATGGTATCAAAGAGAGGGACGGCTATTACTCATGTCAAGTTGCTGGGCACCATAAACTCCATATCACTTGATATAATCGGTCGACGAATCTCCCCCGAATTTAGTCAACCCCTCTTGTTTTGTAAAATTCACTAACCTCCCCTGAGTTTTTGAGAAAATGTTCAAATACCTCTCTTTTATTAAGAAACCATTAAAAAGAGTAACAAAATGGCCATTGCACCCTTCTTAATTAAAAATGTACATCGAGAACAAAATTCCCAAAGAAATGGTAAAAATAAAATTCATTATTAATAATGAAAAGAATTTTTTGTTTATTGTTTTATAATAATAATATATTCAGCCAATATTGGGTCAACATGCTATGGAAGTTTTTGTTATTTAGAAATTTAAAGTTTACTAGTTATTTTGTTTGAGCAAACAAAGGTTTTTAGGCAAAGTTATTTAAATACAATGAATAAGTGAGTTAGTCTAATTGGGAGTAGCAAATACTTGCACTTGAGAGAGATTGTTCAAGTCTAAGGGAGATTTGGGAGAGATTTCGTTATTTATAATTAAAAAGAGATACTTAGAAAGAAAGAAAGCGCAAGACGCAAGAAGTGTGACAAACTCAAAATACAAAAGGTCTGAGTGAAAGCTAGCTAAAGTTCATTTTTTAAGTTAGGGAAGATTTGATTAAGTTAAACTTTAAATTTATCATGTTTAGTAAGGGCCACCATTTATTCAAATAACACTAAATTTATATTATTTTTTTCGTATCATTTCTTTCCCTTCTCTTTCACTTAGTCTCCTTACTCTCATATATTATATCGAAATATAAGAAAAATATGATTTCTTCACAAGTGCAATTTTAAGTATATTTAATAATGTTAAACCTTTTACTTTATATTTTCATATATTTCATGTTTATTGTATTTATCTTTCAACATATATTATTGATTTTGAAGTTTTTCCAAAATATCAAAAATATTATTATTAATAATTTATTTGTAGATAGATTTTTCAATGTCAATAAATGATATGCTATTTTTATTATTCTAAATGTAGCTTTTATAGTTTGCGTGTACGATTATTTTGTTAAAAGAAGAATAAAAATGGAATTTATTTTGCAGACAAACTTGTAAATTAAAAAGAAAAATATCTTCCCCAAAAGAATTTAGAATACCAAAGCTTTTGTGACAGAAAAATTTGTCCTTAAATTTTCTTGTTATCTTCTTAGTGGTGTGCCCTTACTAATGGTAAAAATTAAATTTAACCTATTTAAATGTGCCCTTATCCTCAAAATCAATCTTTCATACAAGGGAAAAAAGGGGTAATATGCATCTATATGCTATTTTTGAATGAAATATTTAGTTTGGAGCTCAAGCGGGCAAGAGGGACTGAGCGCCTGCTGGTAGAGTTTTCAATGCTGTGGTATACGGCAGTTGGCCACATCAAGTAAAAGATTAGTCTTATGTCAATGTGTTACGAAGAAATGTCAGAGATAAAAAATTAGTCTTATTTCAATGTAGTGTGAAGACATGTCAGTGACAAATGTCAGAAAAAAAAAAAAAAAAAGCGGGCAAAGGCTTGGAATTTTATCTCGCAAAATGATTCAAGCCAAAATGACTATTTATTTCGTAGTGTAATTGACAGTTGGAATAGTTGCATCGCATAATAGCTGGGTTTCTAGGGTTTTGGCGACGTGAGCTTTCTTCCTTGGTCATTCAAGGTTTCTTTCTCTCCAGTCCATTGTGAGAGCTTTCCCCCTCTTAAAATTTCATTTTCCTTCCTCTCTTTTGCTATTTTCCTTTTTTTATTCAATCAATTCACTTTGTCTTCTTCTTTCTCTTTTCCCGGATGGAGCGGGAACTTGAAGAACTTTGGAAATCTTTTTCTCTCCCAAAAGAAGAAAACAAAATATCCACTTCACAGCCTACTAGTCTGAAAGTTCAACATTGTTTATTGGGGAAAGTGCTAGAGAGCAGACGGGTCAACAAAGAAGTTCTTAAATCCACAATCTTACAAGCTTGGCGCTTTCTCAAAGGTTTCTCAGTTTCCGAATTAGGACAATATTTTTTTTGTTTCAGTTCTCTAATGACTTGGATGGATAAGAAAATAGTTTCGAAGAATGGTCATTGTAGTTTCGATAAGTCGAACATAGCGCTTAATGAGGTTGACGGTACACTACAGCCCTCGGAGATCCAATTTACACATGTTTGTTATTGGATTCGTCCCCTAATTTGCATGTCAAAAGAATGTGCAAAGGATCTTGGCTCACAAGTTGGTGCCGTCGAGGATGTGGACTGTTTGGGCAAGTAACTTCGAGTGATAATCAAAATAGATATTACGAAGCCAATTTGTCGGGGCATCAAAATTGTTTTATGGGGGACCCTATTTGGATACCGGTTAATATGAAAAATTATTTGATTTTTGGTATTATTGAGGTCACATTGTCAAAGACTGTGGTGCTTTGGATAGGGGTGGAGAAGAATCTCCTCACAAATATCAATTTGGACCATGGCTTAATGCCAGTGGAGATTTCAGCAAAGTTAAGGGCTCACTAACGGGTATAAATAACCAGTCTGGAGGTGTAACCTCTTTGAGATATATTGTTAATCATTCTGATGATTCATCTAAGTCATCGTCCCATTCAGCAGGTGAAGGTGAAAAGGACAAGTTGGACACGGCGATTGAGTGCTGATCGTGTGGGCTCTAACGCAACCGATGACGGAACTTTTGATTTTTTTGCAGCGCGTGATCATTCCCTTTCTACGCATGTCACGAAGGGATTGAGGGCATTAGTTGGGGGGGGGGGGGGGGGGGGGTGGGGGGGGGGGGGGGTTGTTTGTATAGTATCAGAAACTCTAGTTTAAGGAAGGAGACGTTGTTATATTGTGTAGTGATGTGCAAGAGACGGAATTGATGTTGTGGATTCAATGGATGGGTTAGAAGTGGTGCTCTTGGATCGGCCTGATGGAAATATGGTATTGCTTAGTTGGTTGAAGCAGGTAAATTGCGGGGCTAAGTCAGAACCAATTACTAGCCGCAATGGATACACACCCCTACAACAGACTGCGCAAAACTTGTTAATTAAGTCAAATTAGGATATTTGTTTATAAATAGAGTTATTTCAGCCTTAAAAGAAACTATCCTCTTTTTTCTTGTTCCTAGTTTCTTTCTATCTTCTCTGGAGGGTTCAATAGGATTTTTACAGCTGTTAGTAGAATCCTATGTCGTGGTATCCTGAAACGTGTTTGCTCATGAAAGCTGACAACTTCAACTGCAATTTCAATTTAGGAAATTGTACCCGCACAAGCGTAGACCGATAATTATATTTTTAGTTTTCTGAATTTCTACAGTAGCATTATCACTATTTTTCTAACAATATCATCACTCTCTCCCAGCATTTAGATTTGTTTTAATCCTACAACTATACACGAAACTGCATTATTAGCATAAAATAACCAAGCAACATTGAAAGAATATATATAATAAGAACCAAAGAACAAACAATTTTTTTGACCTAATACCCTTCACATGCTTACTAAAATATCCTCACTAAATAACTTCATTATTTAGGGCACAAGAAGTGCCCTATTTGATAAAATCTTGATGGGTGTCCATGGACCTCTTGGAATTACCAATTATCATTTTTTCGATAAAAACAAAAGTTCTCAATCGAATAGTAGGCCCACCGCCGGCCCATTGACACCCCTACCTTGACTCTAACCAACCATTAAAGAAGACAACCTTGGGCTAGGGAGCCCATATATGCAAGTCTAGGTGAGACCCGAACCTTGGGGCTGGGCCGTGGCGAAGGATTGGGCAGCGGCTCATGGACCGACCAGGTGTGAGCCGAGGGATAGATTAACTTGTTCGAGTGCCTGGGACTGTAATTCTGTAGGGTAGTCCCTTACACACCAATGCAATGCGGGGACTAACTCCACTAGTCCACTTGCAAGACAATCGCTTTGACAAGTTGAATATGGGTCCATCAATTTCAGTTTCATTTGTGGCCGTACGATCTTCTTGATTAGATGTTGGATCCAGCGGTCCATCGATGGTGGCAGGCTCATTATGGACTGAAATTACAGTTGCTGAAGGACCCTCAACTGTCTCTAATGTGGATGTAGATTCTTCACCAGTAACTTTAAATGAGGAGCTGTCCTCATCTACAGCACACCTCTGCAGATAATAGGGTCAAAACTAATTAGTTTTGTGGTCATGGGTCGTGTGATTAGTTAAATCATAAATGAGATGTAAAACACTTTGGTATACATGTATTGTATACGTGCACGAATTGGACCTTTAGTAATGAAATTTCACGACAGGGAGATGCATTTAGCGACAAAATTGCATCACAAAAGTCTAGTCCGAGTATGGACCATCTCAATGAGAGGCTGACCATACATGTACTCTAAAATGGGCTTTTCTTTTAAGCAATTTACGACTTCCTTTTTGGGAGGATAAATGGTTGATTTCTTCATAAAAATTTCAATTCTTATTGAAAAAAAAAATCAATATTTTAGCATGTGAGATGATTGATAGAAGTTTCAAAGCCCGAAAAAAATACATCTAATATCATAAAGCCAACACCAAATTCAACAGTGAAGCTATCACGTTTTTCTATTGCGTATTTTACTTCAGCTGTCTTCTTTTTCATAAAACACATATGCTTCCAACATGATTCGACATGTGGTCTGTCAGTAGGTCTCTTCTTTTTTGTGATTTTTTTCTTTACAATCAAATTGATGTATACAAATGAAATTGCACAAACATCACATGTGCAGGGGAACTAA